>JAHZMX010003744.1:0-15162 GCA_027743895.1 Seira musarum
CGAATTGGAATAATGAATCGTCAATAAAAATCGATTATGTGATTCCATAGGGGGTACGTACATACTTACTCTCCAACGAAAAAGCATCAAACAGTAGACATTCACCAAGAAGGATTACTCTTTTTTTCACCGACGACTGAATTTTAAATTCTAATTTCGGAATGACCAGACTAAACCGGATGCTGTTCCCAGGCCTGGCATTGCATCATGCATTCATTTTTGTCCATGACTTGCCAGAAAATAAAATATGATGGATCCGTCATCATTTCTCATCGCGTATTTTTTTTATTTACGCAAGCCAAAGCCAAGCCAGCGTCAAAAGTCATCATTTTAATCGAATTGTGTTTAATATTATGCATGAAAATCATAAATAAGTCAGATGAATGGAACCAGCACACGCTGTAAATACTGTACACGTGATCCTAAGACTTTTTCCTTCACTGATTCCATACTCCATGGCTTAACTGAAGTTTATACAATGCTTATTACGCACTCTCTCTTGCAAAGGCATTACCGCATTTAAACTCAGGATTAACGGAGGACATCGGCGTTGATGAGTCCTACTCCAAACCAAACCAGACCAGATCAAAGTAAAAGTAGCATTTCACAATCACTGTTTCCCCTACAAAAAAGACCAGTTCAGGTCAAGTGAATTGTTCATTTGGGATTAACTCACTAAACTACATTAAGGAAAACACAAGGGGAGAAAAACGATTCTTTCCCCCTATTCAGATTTTTTTTTATAGAAAATCCCTTGATTTTATTCCCTCCGATATTTATTTTATTGCAATGTGAATCGAATGTGAAAATGATATTGGTCTTTGGTTTTCCATTTCTGAGCTGGGACTTGTATGTAAGTATTGTTGAATGACACCCTTTTTTCTCCATCCCTTCCCTTCTTCCAGAGATTCCGATTCCAGTGAGTTAGCTTGGCAGTGTGTAGAGTCCTCCCTGGAGAACAACTTATGCAAAAACGATGTGTATTTTTCCTTTCTTCTCCCTTTTCTCCAGCTCATTTAGTTGCTAACAGGGCGATAACACCACAACAAAAGGATCGAAGGGAAGAAAGAGAAAAAAAAAATAATGTCGAATAAAATGGATATTCCCAAGGGTGCCACTTCTCTCTCCATCCTATTTACAATAAGCAAACAGTTATCGTCATTTCTCTATCCTATCGTACGTACAAAATTCGTAATATTCTCCTTTTTCTTTTGGTGTTGGTGGTGGTGGTTGTTGTTGCGGCGGTGGTTGTTTTTCTCGAGGATATTGTTATTGTTATGCAACAATTGCATGGAACGTTCCTACTTTCTTCCTCTTCTTCTTCTTCCACTGCTTTTTCTCAACTTAAGTATCCACAAAGAGGGTGCATCCCATTCCTATCTCCTATTAAATTTCAAATGTATTTCTTTTCTGAAGAAAATGCCTTCCGAAAAACGGATATTACTCCACTTTTGGAAGGAAGTAAGACAAGATACGAAAGATGAGCTGATAGAGATACCCGAGTAAATCCACAATATTTTTTCCATTTTCCCTGGAAAAAAAAGATGAGATTTCTCGATTACCATTATATAGCTCTCACACAACAAAAAAAAATTTCGTCGTGGTCTTTTTTTTTTCATTTTTATTCCAGGTCATTTTTATTACCATCACCAACGATGGCTTATGTATTTGATATATTGAGTCAATTCTGTTTCGTTGCGCTCCGTTAATTCTTCATTTAATGGTCTCCTCTCTTCGTTTACTTACTACACTACATTGCATCAACAAAAGTCATTCCCATTTTTTTGGGTGCATTTTCATTCCATTCTCTAACTTAATGTTCTGGGCTGGCACCAACAGTTTAACTCTAATTTCGACTTTTTTTTCTCTCGCTGTTATCATCCTCGTAATAGAGGGGGATCTCCATCCAAAACCATCTAATTTATCTGTTTTCCACTCACTCTTTACTTTGAAATCCAAAAGTGATTAGCATCAGTCAATGTGATTAGTTGCTACTGATATGATTACATTATAGTATTATTACTTCAAAAGGAACCGGAAGTTTGAACCAAAAAGCTAAACCAGCTTTTTTCCAATGAAAGGCATGAGTTTCCTGAGCTCACTCGAGCACATCATATCATAATATCCAAAGCTGGAAACTCTTTTTTTTCTAATTAGGTTCAACAAATGTCATCCAGTTCCCTGTTTAAAAGCCATGTAATGTGGTGTACATTGTGCACCACAAAAAGTCAAGCTTGTCCCAGATAGGTAGAGAACTGAAAATTTATTGCATCCCAGCAAAGATCAGTGATGATGATGATGACAATGATACACCTAATATGAAAGGTGGACGTGTTCATATGCAATATGTTCATTTAAAAAATTCTCTTTTGTCTTCTTCACATCACTCTGTGGTTTTCACTTTTACCACACCAATTTTATGGCACTTATCAATAATAAATATCGTTTGGACCAGAGGATGATGACGACTGGGACCGTCATCCCTTTTTACACCAGAAGAGTTAGTTAACCTGTGGTCCTCACTGTTTTTTGTGACTTGTTGGTGGAATGAAAAAATTATTAAATGGAAAAGACATACCTGCATAGTATAAGTATATATTTTCAGCTTTGAGAGTGCTTTCATAATGGGGAAAAAAACTTGTCCCAGTTCCAGTTTTTTATCTGACTGAACATATCTCTCCATTGCGCTGCAATGAATATTGCCATTGCCATATACTAACATGCTTTTATTTTTTTCCCTCGACTAAATAGATATCCCATCATCATCAGCGAAGCACAGCGGAGAAAATAGAATTATGGGACTCATTAAAAAAATAAAATGTTGAGTTGAGTGAGTATATATTTTCCTCTTCGGTCTGATGACTCCGTATGTAGAAATGTATTGTGTTTACGTAACTCTCTGGTCTGGTCTGGTCGTGGTTCTCCTTTTGTCTCTTTCAATTGCTTTGGGGTGAAATGTGAAAACTTGTACTTGAGTTTGAATAATGCTGGTATTACTATCGTCGTGGGTCGTCGTCATCTTTCCAATTGTCATTTATCGTCATTGTTATCATTATTTTTATTAAAATAGATGGCCAAAAAATAAAGAGTTTAACCTTTTAAAAAAAAGTTCTGGAAGAAAACGTTTGGGATGAGGGCGATGCGATAGCGAAAAAAATAAGTTTGTCCCATTTACTATGAAGGGTTGAATGAAAACAGGCAATAATTCCGGAGGGAAGCTCGTGGTGGTCTGGTCTCTTTAGCCATATCGGAAGGAAAAGCTTAAGCGAAACATATGGTTACTGTACATATTCGTAATTCATTATTTTGCGTTATTGTCTGTAATCACGTATGTGGTTTAGCTGTAGTCAAATAGACAAGTTTAATGATTTGAGGTTTCAGAGTAAAGTAAACTAATGTGTAATTTTTATTTGAAGTACATTACTCAAGTGGTTTTTTCCATCAGCACTTCATCCATTTCCATTTTGCGTTGCGGTTAAAATGTATAAAGGGTTGAATGAATGATCGTGATACTTTTTTTGAGGATGGGAGATCCACTTTTGAGTTTTGGGGGTAATTTACCCAATAAATGGAGAGGTTTTTTAATGAAAATGTAATGTGGGCGCTTGAGAATATCTTCGACGCGTGTGTCCAATCAAATCCACCAGTACATTAGTCATCATCATCATCATAAAGATTTTTCTACATGAATGAAGATTTAAAAAATTGCAAAGGGAGATATTAATAGCGTTGCATGACATGACCTTGCCTCAGGTGTGGATCTCCGTTAGTTTGACATGTATTTTAATTTTTATTGTTGTTTTAACTCTTGAAAGGCATTTTATCTAAATCAAGTTTCTTGATTTTTTTTCGTTTAAAACAGTGCGTTTATTTGTATTGCATTGCAAGGCCGATCATTCTGTGAAGATAAAAGCGGAGAAAAAAACTGGTAAAAAGGGAAAGGATAAGGGCATTTTTATAAAAATGACCAACGGCACACGCTTCTCCGTATGTACATATGTCCATCCACCTACAAAATAGCTCTATATATCCATTACCTAAAGAAGAAAAAAAAAACAGATAAAAGCAATTTTTCTTTTTAGAAAATAATCCTTCAGTGCAATTTTTATTGCTTACATTGTGTTTACCACTAAATGGTAAGTACAAAAATAAATTATTCCCATTTGAGTAGGGAAAAGGACAAGGGAAGCGCGCGTATTCAATGTATGTACTTTTTATTTTTGAAGCCCGCAACGCAATGTAATAAATGTGAAATGGGAGGCAGTAGTGAATAATTTTTTACTGCTCTCACTCTTATCCAACAACATCCCAAATCTCCCTGATTTGAATACTAATGAGCCTCAGGTAGGTGGAAAAAAATACATGCACAATTTTAGGTTTTAAGTATTAGGATAGGTCTTCTGACCATATAATTTTTTTCTACTCCAATTTCCTGTTGAACTTGAAAAACAAGAGATATACTCGGCTAGACTTGATAGTAAATCCATTTTCTAAAAACTTTTAAAAAAAAAATGAAACAGCTGGGCAATTTTTATTTTTTGAGATGATCCTGTTCTTCACTTCCTTCCTGTCCCGTCCATTTTTTTCAATTGGACATCATATAAAGTTTGTGTAGAAGATCAAGTAAAAGTCAGTTCAGTATATTTTTTGAGCTTTTATTACTACCAAAGGAATTCATATTTTCCGGTAATATTTGGACCCACGGGGGATATTTAAGTGCGATGGTCATGTATATTGTTCTCTTTAATTTTTAATTGCTCATGCTGCTTGCTCTGCTCTACTACTCCTACTCTCATTCATTTCATTTGAATTCATTATTATCCACCGGACGGTTGGAGTATTAACATTAGCAGACCAGACCAGACCACCCGCCTCCGTTCGTTGAAATGGGAATTCTTCGAATTTTATTGTAAACTGGTGCATCATAAGAATTTTGTAATTTCAGCATGAAGCTACCATGTCCGAACTATATTATTCCCTTGTCAGCATTCCCGTCTGCTGTTCTTGTTGTTCTGTTGTGGCCGTTTTTAATGCGTTTTTTATGTCGTGTTTGATTGGCCTATTTGAAAATGTTAGTTTTTGTGCTTCCTCGCTTGCTTAACTTGTCGGTTGCTTTCAGTATTACAAGTTCATTTCAAATTGTGAAAGCTGCAAACTAAAACAACATTTCAATATATCATTTATTCTGACTACTGACTTGACTTCGCTTTTCTGTTCTTTTTTTCTCGCCAACATTTTACAATTTTAATGATGATTAGAATGACGAATAATAATGGATAAAAATCGGACTGCTTTTTGAGTCGCAGATAATCTTGAAGTTTTCATCTCAAATTGATGCTCATTGAAAATGTGAGAAAACTGCAGGTAGAAATGGGAATGGCGAGTTGTTTCCTTCCACCCCGCATCCCATTCGTAGAGACGAATAAATTACTAGCGAACATGAGGAATGTATTACGACATGACAGAAACTCTGTTGTGTAGACGAAGCCGTAGGAAATGTCGATTTTGTACTTACTGACTTCACTTGGCTCAACAATTTTTACGGAGTGTTTGTAAAATGATAATAAAAAATAGAGCCATAAAGAAATTACTCTTCTTCTTCTGTGTAGGCATCGCCGCCGGATATGTATCGATATGATATGATAATATTGTCTAGTTTTTTTCGCATATGCAAAAAATAAACATATTTCTTGGACGCACTACTATGGCATGACTGTGACTCTGATTCCGTGACTTTGTCTGCATTATTTTTTTATGGGACTCATCGATCAATCAAAAAATAATTTGTCGTGTATGTCTTATCTTTTTTGCAATAATATCGCAATTTTCGAATGAAATATTGTTTTAAACGAGCCCAATTAGGGGGAGATACAAGATAGAAATTCAATTTACCCCATTATGTTCCTCCCATTATCTTTGTTTTTGCCTTCGGGTGATCCTAATTTTAATTCTTTTAATTTGCGTATTTTCTCACTGTTGTCCATCCGTCAGATTAAATAAAAATCATGAATAATATAAGCTACCTAGTTTTTGACATGCCAAACCGGAGTTGGAAATAAATGAATATTTTTTTTATTGCACCTAAAACAGACGCTATCTTTCTCAAGAAGGAAGACAAAAGTGTGGATAGATTTTTTTATTGCATTAGCTCCGCACTTAAACAGAAGCTTTGAGCTTATCACCAGACCAGACCAAGATTCTAAGGGATGAACAGGCTTACCTACAAAGAATTCGAGATATGAATGACTTGAGAAGTCGACTGGTAATATTTTATGATGAAGCTCGATACTATCATCATCATATTATCTTGACTATGCTCGCAATAAAAATTATATGCCTTTTTTAAGGAGACGCAGGTGATTTATGAAAAGGATATTCTTGTATTAAGCACGAATATGAGGTGATCCGGTGGAATGATGGGAAAGAATGATTACGTTACTGCTTTGGTTAAGATGTCGATTTATTCTTTACAACATAGATGTAATTAGAAGTTTTATTGTAAAATTATGGAAATTCTTCTCGATTTGTTTGAAAGTTTTTTGATGTTATGCCCTCTGGACATAAGGTGCTTAAAAGTGTTGTTGAATTCGAATCGCGATAGAAAAGAAAGGACAATAGCAAAATTGAGAAATATCATATTTGTCATTTTTGAGATCCACAAATAAAATTTTCAGTCTTATGATGAATATGCAACCGACAAGATTCAGTAAGTCTGCATCACGTCATACCACTACATAGTAAAATGTCAATTAAGACGCACAGACAATTCGGATTGGCACATTTTAAATGTTTCCACAATTGAAATCAAAATTTAGAAAGAAATGGAGAAACCATTTTAACTTAAAAAATCTCCACCTGTTTCTGTTTTTATTCATACAACCAACTTGAACATGATCCATTCATGATATTCTTATCTTGGAACAAACAAAAACCAGAACTTTTTTTTAAGAAAACCGGCCATTCTCCGGTTCCATTTTTATTCTTTTTCCTGGTCATGACCATGGCCATGTCCACAGCAGTACAATAATGTATGCAATGAAAAAAGTAACAACAACTTTGGTAACTTTTTCCCTCCTTATCAAAAATGGTGTCGTGTCTTGTGTGCACCGGGAAAACAGATGAAGATGGCTGATGATAAGGAGATGGATCTCTTTGAAATGATGAATGAAATGAAATGAATGAATGAAAAAGTATTAAGTAACAAGAACACAACATGGCAAAGACGAAGATCGCGCACACAATCAGCACAATCAGCAATCAGATCCAGCTCACACATGCAATCCAATGCACACACCTTGCCTTACCCCATCATTGTAGCGTAAGTAAAGGATGTTTTATTGTGATGATGTTTTGATAATGATACAGTTGATGTGATGTGATCGTGAAATGATGATGATCATGATAATGACGGTTATTAGGTACATACGTACCTAAGCCAAGCAAGCCTGTTTCAGACCTGACAAGACTAGACCAAATCTAATTCTAATTCGAAATGAAGGAGTGCTACTCCAATCATTCTTCTTTTTTTCGAGTTGATCGCTGTGGCTAATGGATTTCACCCTGTGTCATTTGATAATATAATTATTATCATTTTTTAAAAGCGATGTAGTAAGTAGATTTTCTTGGCACGGTATCATCACACAAGTCGGATCAGATCATTATTAATACTTTGATGATTGCGTAAAATAGCTTGTTAAACTCCGAAAAATTGTTTTGGGGCTGGCACTAGCTCTAGCTGGATTAGATTAGATCTTGAATCAAATCGAGTAGTGCACATCAACCATCAACCAAACTCTTTTTTTATTTATTTGAAAAGTTCAAGGAAAATGCATCACAAATTGTACGTCAGTAATTTTTTGGATCCCATCATTAACAGACTTTTTTTGTCTCATTACTTTAATTAATTAGTGAGGGTAGAAAATTTCCCCGAAATATTGAAAAAATATCTTTGAATTCAACTATCGAGGCGCTTTGTGATTTTCTTGTGTGAGTTGTTATTATTAGGAAATAATGAGATTGATAAGAATGTTATCGTTATCGTAGATTCTCGTGCCAGCAAATTCTTTTTTTTTTTTCAAGAAATAATTTCGGAGCTTTTTATGGCGGAAGACTTGTGAACATCCTTCTTTATCAGGATCTGAACTTCCAAAAAAATATATTTTTTTATCGCATGATTCCTCCCAAAGATATTGTTCCATATCCCGTGTTAAATAGGAGGCGAACGTTATAAAAGGTCTTTGGGAACAGAACTATCACTACCACCACCACTACCACTACACTAGGTAGTACTTTACTGATAACGATAATGATCCATTAAAAATGGAAAACTACATAATCCATCGGGTGAAAATAGGAGAGACGAAGTGATATTTTCGCTTGGATGATTATCTTCTTCTTGTACCTCATTCATAAAGGCCATCATAATGGATATAAAAATGAAGAGGAAACGACGGGGTAATCTAAGGCTTAAATCTGCTTCAGTTGAGAAACACATTTTGCCATCTTACACACATCTCAAATCAAGATTATCAAGAATAAGCTTCGTTTTTCATTTCATTCGAAGGAAATCCCGATCCGATCCGATCTCTTTTTATGTCCGGTGTCTGTACAACTCAGTCCGGTCCATCATTTTTTTTTTCAGATGTGGGGTAAAGCACTACTGTGGAACATGACTTAATAAAAACGTATTTTTTATCAATTATATTACGAAAATTCTCATTTTCTTCGACTTAATTGAAAGAAGAGGATCATATAGTTCTTCTTATTGCATTTTCTAGAGAATAGAATTATAATGGAGCAGTAAAAAAAAGAGTTTTTTTTCTGTGTTATCAGGAGTCAGAAAACATGTACAGATTGTGAGAACGATAAAGCGATCGTAGAAAGGAAGACACTGAAAAATTAAGCTCTTGCCAAAAAAAATGTATCCAAAGAAGCCATATAAGTATGCATGCATGTGTGGAATTGTGGAAGAAAACTATAAAAAAAACGTGGAGTGGAAGGAAAGGAAGCATCCACAATCCACGACGGATGGATGGACAATCTTAATTGAATATTTTGGCACAAGACATGTATTAAAAAGAGAATTGTGCTTTTTTTACAATCAAACTTGACGTAATATCTTCATCGCCATCAACATCAGCCATCACATCGGAAAGAGCAATCTTCCTTTTTTAGAGGCTCATCGTTTGTACGCATGCATAAAAAGGGGATTTTTTATGTTCAGATCTACTTTCCATTTTTCCATCAGATTCAGAAAAAAATATATATCCATCTAGATGGATACGATGAGATATTATTTTACAATTGTTGTACGTAGTCGTTTATGCAGGGGAAGAAATAGATATTTGAGATGATGACTTGATGACCCTTTGCCTCAGGAAAGGAAAGAAAGTGGACCACACAAAACTAAAACAATGCCATCAAGCCATCATATCGTCCTACCTAATCTTAATCAGTACATCGTCCATTTCTCCACAAATTATTATTGTTTCGGTAATGGCAATGATGATGATAGTAACGGTCAGTTAAAAACCGTACCTGTTTCGTTCCATTGTAATTAAAACTGTCTTGAGGCTACTGAACTATCTTAACTCACAGACCAGCCATAGCCACACATTGAGCATCTGCTTCTATTGTAGATCAAATATGGCTCATCTCTATTTTTCTTTATTAATTAATTAGGCAAGCTACTGTGAATAGGAGACAAAAAGAAAATTAAAAATGCGAGGTGAAGCGGCGCTAATGAATGAAGTCGCCTTGAGTTGAAACAGTAGCTCTTAAGTTGTTCTCATGCTTGCTCCACTTCTCCCATTTGCATAATTTCCCTTGTTCTCACTCACTCAAAAGTGGAGAAACATTAAGCTCATATTCTCTTGTCTTTAAGCATCCTCATACGATCTGCTCTTATAATTCCATTTTTTTCTAAAAGTCTTAAAGTCAAGTTGAATCAGTGCAATGTAGCTTCTCTTTTATAATTAAAAATCTGCATATAAATGTACTCTCCACAGAGGTATTTGAATGTCTCATAAATTGAAAGAATGTATGTTTAATAGCAAAAAATAATGATTATTTTTGAAAAATGTATTCCCTATCTCCCCTCAACTTCAAGATTTTAAGCCCTTAATGGAGTGGAAGGATTAATTTTTTTCTAAATATCTAATGAAGCTAAATTGCATTTTTTTTTCAAGATATCAATTTCCCCATTAATTTTTTAAAGGGAATAACTTAATAAAGTATTTTCAATGAAGGCTCTGTGCAAAAATAATGTAATTTAATCTGACAACGAAACGGACATCTCCCTCTCCTGTTCATGTCACACCGAGTTCTGTTCCCAACGTTCTCCGCAGGTACCTCGTAATCTAATTAACGCTTCTGTTCTTATTGCTATATTATTCTTTTGTTGAATGTAACCCAAGACTGAAAAAAAATTTCCTGTAATCCACAAAATCCGCAGCAGGAAAAAAGTGCGTATTGGCTTGAGTCATTTTATCCTAAAAATAACATACACGCATTACAAGCTATCTGATGAGATCTTTACGTACGGTGGATCTCCATCTTGATTTTCTCCTTTTTTTACTTCCCATCAAGGAAGCCAAACGTCATCCTCAGTGACAAGGCTGCTTTTCAAAGTTAAAATTGATCTGAAATAAAATGCGCTAATTATCCCATAGGAAAAAAAGAATTGCCTACATACCTTAGGTATTTAAAATGTATTTTTTCAGTAAAATTGTAATAGAGTTATAAAAACGTTTTAAGTGTAAATTGTAATAAAAAATGGGCTTCATATTTCCCCTGGTGGTTCTTATTGCTTTCTAACTTTAAGTTAACCAGTCCCATCATATTTTTGTAAATTAGTTTTAATCACCCAGTGCCCAGCCTTAATGATATCACATCACATCACCTTATACTTTGGTAGGAAAATAAGTAATTTTTTTGGAGATGATTTCAATCTTGATTTCAATGGATGATGAGAATAATTTTTGTTAGGTATAATATGGTGCGTACACAGAGTACAACCACCAGTTATATTTTTCAACCACCAATACCACCTCCTCCACTCCCCCATTTAAAGGCATTTTTTTGAAAACCGGGTGAAAATGGGATTGTTGTTGCAGTGGTTGTAAGATTTAATGGAATTATGGGCTATTTAGGTACCTATATAATTTCTTCTTTGGTGTTGTCGATCATTCTCCAAGATAAACTTGTCCCCTTTTACTTTACTCACTTATACTTTTTTCTGTATAATCATAAGTTTTGCTTATTTCACTTCTTCTTCTTCCATCACTCTATCCACCGCCTCAGCTACAACAGCAGTTTTTTTTTGTTCGTTTTGGTTTATATGTCCCTAATTTGATTTGATTTGACTGTTTGATTACGACTATTTTTCCTATGAAATTTTTCTTCTTCCTGTAGCTCTGCAATGGCAATATCAAAAAATAATTCAGCTCTGGTGGTGGTGGTGGTTGTGATGGTGTTGGTGATGATGCTATTTTCATTATTACATATTTGTAGGGAGGTGCACAATTTTACTTGTAGGTTTTGTGTTGTAGGCGTCGATGAATTAAGGCAGTTATATCTACACCCCCAATTAATTTAAATCCATTTTTTACGCAACAAACACCACAACCCATCTTCCCCATAACCATAACCATACCGTAATAACTGCTATTTTCTGCGTATTTACAGAAAAATTTATCTCATCCAATCCAACCAAATCCGTTCCAATGATTTTTAAAGCTTCCGGTGTGCCTGGTGGTGTACCAGAATTTATCGTCATTTTCTCCATCTCCACTAACTTTTTTCTCTTGTTTTTTCCACCATCATCAAAGGAAAATACATTTTCACACACTTGCAAAAATACTCGTTCATGCATATTTCATCCATCATGATAACAGCATTCATTTTTTAAAAATGCTACTGTTCACTCTGTGTGTGCAGTACAATGGTGTAAACTATAAACGCGTTAATATTTATACTTACCTGACCTGAAAGCACACCCTTTTTACTTTAGAAAATGTAGTGAAAACGCCCATTAATACCTTTACAATTGTGATTATACGCCCATTTTTTCAACCAATTCCATCTAGTCCAAAAAGAAATATTATTATTCTCTTCCACAAAATGTTGAAACCTATTGCTTTTCAATTTTTCAAAAGGGAACTTCTAAAAGGACTACCAGAAAAAAAACAAAAGACAAATCGTCACAAATACATTAAATGCCAACACAGATTCATGAATCTACAAAAAACATTGGTTTGGTATGGCATGACTTTTCAATAAATTTTTTATTACTTCCATTATAATGATGACAAGAAAACAAAAAAAACTCTGTCCAGGCAAGCCAAACCAATCCAATCCACTGATCCATTTAGAGGATGACAAGCCCAAAAATTATGCTAAAAGCTCCAATTCCTTCCTTGATGGAAAAGTCTATAAATCTTCAATTCAATTTCCCGAAAAAATATTATCACTTTGAACAAATCTCTCTTCCTCTTTCAACTTAATTTCATTCATTTTATTTTCCTCAGTTAGAAAATGCGAATGAGTTATAAACCAATCAAATACCCGGCAAAGTAAAGCAGATGCAGAAGCAAAACCAAACCGGAGAATAATAAATGAGCAAATTAGACATTTTTTTTTTTTTGGCTTGAATTCAAAACGTTCGAGAAGAAGAAAAGGAAAACCAATCAAGGTGTGTTTGTTACGTGTTTGTCCTCTTGTTAGGATTGTGTATGTCATCATCATTATCATCATCCACTCAGCTGCAATGCAATCTCGTGTCCCAATCTTTTTTTTCTTCACACTGGACTAACTAAAGCCACAGCTACATATTTATAAGTGAGAAGAGATGAAAAAGTGTGATAGTATGGGAGCTTGTTAGTGGAAAAAACAGTTTTTTAACTACTCATCTGCATTGCATCCAGAATAAAATGGCTTGACAGAATGGCATGCAATGCAATGCAATGGTCTAAGTCATCGTAGTTTAGTCCGGTAGTAATAAATGATTTAAGCTACATATCTTCCTTCGTGTTCTTTTGTTTTTTTTTCTAGAAGATCAGACCAGACGCATGTAAGAATTTTTTTGTATTAATTTTTTTTCTCCAGGTTGGATTTGGATTTTTGATTTGGGGAGTTTGCGACCATTTTGATTTGTTTATTGCTTTCTCCCTTCTCAGGGAAATTGTTAGGTGTTGTTATCCCTAACAAAGATTCCAATCTTTTTGGGACATGACTAGGCTACAAGAACCACAACCACTACCAAACCTCTTGAAATTTAAGTAAAAAATGTTTGGACTTGTCCTGTCAAATTTTCTTCCTGATTCTGATTCCAAAAAGTTTCATTCAATTTACTAAAATGCTAGTTGCTGCCCTTGCTTTCGTAGTTGACACGTCACAGAGTGAAGTAATCTAGCAAAAAAATTAGATTAATTGGTGTATACTGTGTCGTGGTGGCTGTCCCGATAACAAAAATGCAAGTTTCTTTCTTTCCTCAGGAAATTATTCTGGAGGAGTAGGTGGAGGGAAGGAGGAAGTAGATCTATGTAAATAAATTCGATATCTTCTTGAATGACAGGTCTACTCCTTGTCACGAGAACATTTCTTGCGTAATAAAAATTTGTGAAATTTTTGTCACAATTGATTCAAGAGAGACGCGACAGAGCTAAGAGTTCAATCGAGACGTACTTAAATAGAGAGGAGCAGACACATAGTCAGGCTTAAAAATACGAAGATTTAAACTCAAAGACCCATTTTTCCAGTGTTGCTTTCAAGAGATCTCCAAAATTGATATGGTCATCATCACGAATAATAATGGGGAATGTGCATTAGTTTTTTAAGTTGAAACACGATTTACTCACATTGTACCTGGTTTGATGTCCTACTCTTCCTCACTAATTGAATGAACTGATGATAGACTTTTTAGAAGCTGGAAATAACTAACACATGTACAGTAATTCCATTCCGTTGTTGTACAAACGTGTACATTATATTCAATCTCATCTCACATGGGCTTATGTAGTTTTTGTTCCCAATATCCATACCTTTTTTTAATCCAAACTAAAGTGCATAATGTCCCATTCCTTCCTTTTCCCAAAAAGTAACATTTTTTTCCTAGCTTATGTAGTTTTTGTTCCCAATATCCATACCTTTTTTTAATCCAAACTAAAGTGCATAATGTCCCATTCCTTCCTTTTCCCAAAAAGTAACATTTTTTCTCTTTCTAATCTTGATCTCATCTCTGAAAAAAAGCCTCACTCATTTCATTTCATTTCATGCACTTATTCTTGTTTTTTAGAGTGTACATGTGTCTCACCATCTAAAAATGCAACGCAGCATAAAGTTTTCCAAAAAGAGCGTATTTTGCTACATGTACATTTTACAACTACTTCCATTTCCTCCAAAATAAACTAAACCATGCTTCCACCTTTTTTCGCATTTTTTATTTTCTGTCTCTTTTTTCGAGTGTCATATCGCTGGATCCCATCATTTCGCTAAAGAGCGGAGCAGAGAGAAAAATATAATATTCCGTAATAGTTGTACACAACAGTACATAATCCTAATCTTCGTGTAGAATCATCATTCAAGCCAAGAGAGGAGAAAAAACCTGAACACATTTTTATTTTTAATGTGGGAGAGCAGAAAACTGGGTAAAGTATGCAATACCATAATAATAAAATAAAATCGTCATTTCTTCATAAAAATCCACGTTAGTCGAACATAATTTTTTTGACAAAAAAGTAAATATTTTTAAGGGGAAATATGCTACATGTAAGTAAGAATAGAAGTACTGTGGAGCAAAACATTTTTTTCCTGGCAAAGATCCCAGGAAAATGATAATAAAATTATGGGCTTCTACAAATAAAAAAAGAGAGTGGATAGAGGTATAAAGTAAAGGTAGTGCGTTGTTTTTACTGCTTTTAATTAAAGCTTAAAATTCCATTCCACATGTCAGGGGTTGGCTGATTTAAATTAAACTTTCCTGATCCATGACGTTTTTTGACAGAAAATTATTCAATTAGGGTGAATATACGTTCGTAGACCGGATATCATTTTATAATTTACGGGGAATTTCTTTAATTGATTTTTTGATTTCCTAATTCAACCAGACAGACAATCAAGACAAAATGCTGATGCTGATTAACATTTTTATTACATGGTTATTCA
>JAHZMX010003745.1:0-15309 GCA_027743895.1 Seira musarum
AAGATGAAGCTGAGTGAGATCTCTGCGTGACACGTTTTTTAAGGAAGCGTGTTTGAACGCGAATCTATTCTTCTTTCTGAGGAAATGTTTACTGATTTACTATCACTTTCAGGAAGATACGACGTTAGAATTTTTGTTTCTGGGTATGTAGTATAATTCAATACATAATTCGTGGTCAAGGACTTTTCCTGTCGTTGGACATGTACGAATAAAATGTAAAGTGAAAGATTTTTATTGATTTTGTAATTTTTCACTTCGACTTGACATTTATGAGCTATAGATTTAAAGAAAAATTGAGAATTCCACATTTTTGATAGAGCATGAAAAAATGAAAAGAAAACAAGTTATAAATTAATTTGACCTTCTATAGTTTTTCAAGTCTTTAGCAATGTCACATCGTGAAATGCTTTCATTTGCTTTTACTGTCACCTGCACCCACATCAGATCATGCTTGAACGATCTAATAGTTTGTCATCGAGTTAACCTTTGAATAATTTCTAAAGGAATTTCCCTTTGACTAATTTATAAATGTCATTGATTTCGCTACAAGTACTTTTACCAAAATTAAATTTCAAGTATGAGTTTGTTCTTCATCTACCATGACTTTCATCAGCAATTAGTACGCTGAAATCAGCATTGATTCTTCCTTTACAAAACTGTTCAAGCATCACATGAGTACATACATTCAATGATTTTCGTTTACGATTACAAAAATCCCCTTTGATGATAATTAAAAGAGCTTCAGGCATAAATTGCAATTTCTCAAAAAGGAACTAAAATGATCTCAATTTTGTGTAGGATTTACCGTATGCTGTGCAGGATGCTTTATCGTCATATTTGCTGAAGTTTAATACTTCCATCGGTAAAATGACACAACTCGAACTCGTAGCACACAACACCGGAAGGGGAATGTTGATCGTGCAGTGCAGGGAGCGAGGGGAGGGGAGAAGAACAAGACAAGCGAAAATTGATTTCCTCTTCCAAGAAGACACTCAACAAGTTTTGAGTGCATGTTCTGAACACCAGAGAACACGAAGCGTTTTTTGTAGTCGATGGGGGAAAATAAGATTGGAGATGAAACTTTTCTGTTCCAGGAATCTTAAAATCAGGACAAACATGGGGATTGTAAATATGTACGCACCACGTTACTTTCATAAAATCGACAAGAAAAAAAAATTTTAAAAAATATGTATTGACTAACTTCACTGACATATCTTCTCCCCTATTTATGATGATGAAAATGTAAAGCTGACATATTGAAAGGTGCATGACAATGAAGTATTTCATCTTTACTTTGATCTTATCAGCAACTTTTTAAAATATATTAAGCAAGAGAATAACCACAGAGCGTACAAAATAAAGACTAGCATGCTTCAAGCTTTCACTTTAAAAAATTGTCTGCATTTCGTCACTCATTTGATACTAATGCCTGCGAAATGCCAATGATAGAAATCAGGAGTTTCATTACTCCCTTCTGGAAACGTGAACTAAGATGACTGCTGATAACCTTGTGCAGTTTGGCGACGCCATGTCCTTGACCAATAGCTTTTGCTTGTCGATTTCAATGGATTGGATTACCAAATTAGCATGAATTTTAATGCTCAGTGGATCGTCTAATTCAGCTTTCATCAGAAATTTCATCATGAAGCTTTTTTAAAGTCCTCCCGACCAATTCGCTTACTTTTTTCATCAAGCGCAACCACAACATATCCCTGTTTTGAAGGCTCATTTCCTTTTTTCAATTGAATATTCTCCCTTCAGCGATAAGCTAACTAAAGGATACATGTATTCGAAAATGAAACATTATGTATTATTCGGTTGATTTCTTGGAACGACAACTACAACACAAATTGCTCTTTTGCCTAAAGCTCAGGCACTCTCTCAAAAGTAATTTATAGTCTTTTCATGTTTCACTAATGCAAATGAGATAAAAAAAATGGCAAAAGGAACTACAGCTCCAGCCAAACCTAATTCGATATTGTGCACATATGAAAATGATAACATGCTTATAGGACAGACATATTCACTCTGGAAAACAAAGCTACCAAACGTGAACCTCCCTGTTATACGCCATGTCGAGCCATGCCACGCCACGCCACTCACTCAACCAAGGAGAACGTCAATTCTAGTTCAGTATTTTTGGGAAATGGTTCCTGGAATTGTCTCGTTCATTTTTTTTATTTTCTCCTTCTCCGCCTCCTCCTCATATGACGCATTAGCTAGCTAACCATATAAAAATTACTGCTGGGAAAGTGGGCATTCAGCATTTACTAGTAATTTACATAAAAAAGCAAGTTGTAAAAACTCTGTAAACTTGCCAAGATAAGCCATTAGTAAATAATTACACAACTAATGTCATATGTATATGATGATTCCTAACTTTCGACATGATGGCATCAACTTGTCTCCTTAAAAAATCTGATTATGTATTTTTCTTTTAAGAAATAACATCAGCGTCACCCGACGAGTTCGTTGAACTCAACTAAACTCATCCCATCTCATTTCTTTGATGTTAATATTCTTATTACCTACTACTTTTATGTTTATTTTGGCATCCTGGAACGAAACTCGTAAGTAATGATAATCCTTATGCAAATATCTTCTGGGTATTTAAGACTCACAGGATGACAGTTAAGTCCAACTTTATGCTACTGTGTATTCACTACTCAAACATAATCTTTTCCTTATCGTTCCCCTAAGCCATATTAGCATTTGAATAAGAAAACTAATCTCTTTGAGAATCACAATTGACAATTACTTTAACCTATTTGCTTAACATCATTTTCAATTTCGATGGAACTGTTCAGAGTAACGTCTTTACTTTACCAATGTTGTTGCAATATGTAGAGGAAAAATAATGTAATCCAATAAAAGCTTTTTTTCCTCAAAACATTCCAAGAACCCATGAGCAAACATGGCATTAAAGCAATTTCTTCACTAAATTAAGGAAATGTTTAGGTATACAAACGCGACAGCAACAAAAACTGTTTTCTAACATTTTCTCGAATTAGCCAAAGGGAATTCAATTATACGGGATGGGAGAAAGCGCCTCTCAATCACATCCACATCATTCTTTTCCATCAAACTCTGTCCAATACACATAAAAAGGCGAATTGCTTTGTGCATTTCTGTGCGGTGAGTATTATAGAAACCTTGAAGAGCCCAAATGAGAATCGCACTTTTTCGTCTGACTTGACTAGCGCGACTTCTTTTCCCGATACGCCAAGTTTTTCACGGAACTGTACATTCAATTTGTGCTCATTTTTTTACTTGAGTGTTTCCAACTCAAATGTGCGCTCAGTCACGTACGGTACATTCTTGTGAAGTGTCTCCTTTGAGAACTCAATTTTTCCGCATGTCTAATATAAAGTCGCTGGAATAGTCTATCATGGCATAGGCACCCACCCGGCATTAAGTGGATGTCCCGAGAAAAAGAACTTTCCACTTCCATTTTATTTCTCCAATCCAAATCTAACCGCGCGATCAAGGAGTATGCAAAAAAGGGAAAAAAATAGTTAAGCTACAAATAGCTTTTGTTAGGCTTACTGCAATAATTTTTACTTTAACTCAATTTTCTTTGCTTTCTTTTGCTATTTTTGAGTGTGTCGGTATTATGCATTTCCCTAATGGCATTTATATATTTTTTCAGTGCTCCTCCCAAGTTGCACATTTATTCATCCATTCACCTCTTCCCGTTGAATTCCATGTGGTTTGGTTTCGCTTCGAGTGCAATATCCTTCGCAGTTGTAAATATCCACACAACAAAACTTATGTTCCGCAGAGCTGTCAATTTTAACACGATATGATTGTAACATAATGCCCTGGAAAGAGAATCATGCTTAGAATAGAAAGAAAGGAACTACGGAACCTATTTTTATGCTGTGGTGTGCCTACTACTAAAAAAATCCGCCATCAATTCTTTTTCTACGTGCCTACTTTTTCCCATCCATGCTTAGTTCATGCTCGTTAGCCATTTCCTGGTATTTTTAAAGCATTCATATATACGCCCTTTTAATGCATGGATGCATGCAACTGGAAGAGGGAGGAAAGAAACAGAAGGGCCCAATTTTTTTGCTATACATGACGACCATTATTACTACCGTTCGAGAAATAAGAAGGTAGATAGATGTATTATGTACCTATGTGGATATCCACTCCTCGCTTAAGCTTCTCTGAATTTTTAAATTGTTGAAGAGTCAGTCAAATGCATTGAATGAAGCCCTCTGGTCATGGCGGATGTAACTGTAGGTATGTGGAATGCCTATCAGCTACCACTACAACTGTTTGAGGTTTGGCCAGGCTGATTGAAGTATGTACAGGGAAAAGGCTTTTCGAACGAACTGAATCAACAAATTGGGATGGGGAGGAAGGGGAAGGATTCGATGGAAAAAATGGGCATACTTTTTGAATTTTCCCTTGGCATTTGCATACATTTTTCCTTAAGATCTTTTTCTTGAAGGGGTAGGATCTGCATAAGCTCAGACTCAGGCTTGTGAAATTAGATTACGTTCTTGGGAGGGTGACTATGTATTTTCGGGAAACTTCAGGCTTATTAAATTCCTAGAGAAAATTGTTCTTTGTACAGTCTAGATATTCATGCTTCGATGGTAATGATTTCCAGGTATAAAATTTCGCTAACGAATCAAATGTTTACATCTCAGCACTCCTTCTAATCCAATCCTTGTCGTTAGCTAGACTTCGCCCCCACACAAGAAATTACACGAGCTCCTGTTCGAATTGATCAACGCTAGAGACTGAGACTTTTGACGACAATTCGATCTTTAACCTCCACGTGTAACAGTCAGGCCATGTCTGAGCAACTCAATCGTGGAGCTCAAGTAAGAGCAGTCTTAAGTTCGGCCTATCGACATTTTTGAAAATCTTGGAAATCTAATTGCTTCATATTCAATACATGTCTAAGTACTACTGGGTATTGCCAAACCTCATTTGAAGTAAAAAGGAAACATAACAAGAGTTTCATCGCAATAAAATTTCTAAGGAATGAATGAATGAAGGAACAAAGAGAGCTACTCCAGGAAATATATTCTCGGCAGCACTGGGAAATTTTATTTTTGCGAATGTTTTATTCCATTGAATTTTTCTACTTCAAAAGTTTTTCATTTTGACGAATGCTGGGGATTTTGTTTCGGAGAAAGACAAGAGGGGAAAGAACTTGGGGAAATAGGGAGCCACGATGTGTGATAGTGATTGGTCGTAATTGTGAAGATGAACAAAGAAAAGAAGCACTTCACTCAAGGGTCTTTCTCCTCTCGCATCGTCATCTTATCATCATCGGTTGTCTTGTCCTTGAGTATCGCTTCGTAGAGATTGGCAAATAATAAGACTTGAAAAGTAATGAAAGATTTTTACGTGGGATGGAGATCGAATCAAGTATTAAGTACTTTCTTGTTCTAGTTACTCGAATTTCTCTCTTTTTCAACAATTTTCCCTTCGCTTCTTCCTTACTTGAAATAATCAAATGCAAGTGAAACTACCTCTGGGCTTCTTTACTGCGCCTACAATCCTTAAGGGAAGCTAACGAGACAAAGGAAAAATAAGGACGGAGGTTTTGGTTTCGTTAAATGTGAGTAAAGGAATGAGTGAGAAAATCTGACTGAGAAATAAGTAAACTGAGCCTTTGGTGAATTCCCTGAAAACGGAAATTGCTTCTTCTTCTGGGTAAGGACTGATAAGGCTTATCATGATTGAACCAAGTAAAAAGCTCACCCTTTTTTTTCTTCAAAGATTCTTCCATTCCTTCTGAAAATCCCCTCTGATGAAGAAAGGAAAGAAAGAATAAGATGAGTTGAGCGAGCGGGGCAATGCAACAAAAACAGCACATGACATGACATAACAATGAAAATATGTGCCATATGCATTTCAATTCTAACGTAGTAAACGACACAAAGAAATGTAAGGTACACGACCATTCAGTCAGTAGCATCCTCCACATCATTATCATCCCTTTTCCCTGAAGAGTGGAGGAAGACCTGAATGAGAATGTAGAACATTCTTCAACTTTTTCCATTTTATTTTCAATTGTGAAAATTCACAAGAATCTCACTTCTAAAGCGAAGCCACGGTTGATCCTTGAGGCAATGGAGCAGGGAAGTCTGAGAGGAGGAAGAGGGCAAAATAATAGCAAATGCAATACGTATTGTGTAAAAGAAATTCGTCTATTTTCTTCTACAAAATGCAATAAAGATGAAATAAGATACCGTTCCATTTTTGGTCTCTTGGTGCTGACTGCTGACTCACTTGCAAAGATTCAAATATATATTTACTAAAACCTACGGATCTCGCTCAAGATTGGTTTTATTTCAGGGAAATTTATGTCATTAAAAACCTAAATAAAAAGCCAGCTGCTGTTGGGCATGATAACCACAGAACATATTTTCGTACACAGTAGGTTATAAACGGTCTTGTTCTGCTTACTTGGATAAGGAGAATAGAGGAAAAGTAATTTTTTTTTTGTGCGGATGCTGAAAATGTACATATAAGTTTTCTTGGTACAGCTTTTAATTTGCTGCAAGACATTTTGGAACCTTATTCAATGGAAAAAATGCAACAAGGGATTTTCTTTACTGTAGCTTTACGTTAGGGACTTCCCTGAGACTACAGCATGTCTCTCTATTTTAGTCTTCCTGGTACTCGGCCTGCTTTTAGTTTCCGGAGCGGATGATGAGGATGATAATTACGTGTATGACGATGAGGATGGCGGTGAAGTGAATGCATAAGTAATATGGCTTTTAGGTTTTCCTAGAAATTTCATTAAGGAGCGAAATGAACATGCATGAAACGAAGAATGAGTTCGACGAAAGAAGGGCTCAGAAAGAAGTCCGAGATGAAGTCTCAAAGGAATGGGATCGAGGACGGTTGCTTGACTTCGTGTGATTACTGCAAGCAATGCTTCAGTCTTTTGGTATTGTGAATTGCTGCCAAATTATTCGTATGGATATCCACGGTTTACTGCGTCGTATTCTTTGAGAGACTGTAATACTTATAATGTCAACGCGTGATATCTTGTTTTTGAGACATTCAACTCATGTCGTATCGTAAAAAGAACAGACATTCACACAACCAAACCAAATACAAGTTTTGCATGATTTGTTGTATCTTCATAATGAATTCTGGCTTCTCCAGAGAAATTAATCGTACTGGAATGACAGATAAGGTAATGTAATAATGTTAATTCGTTGTAAAATTTGCAAATCATATGAGACCCAATCGGGAAGCTTGTTCACTTGTCCTCGACTCCTTAACCGGTCAATTTGTCAATTTTTATGTTAAACACATACTCATTGGTTGAGACATTATCATAAGTTGTAATTTGTAATGGCATTAGTCGGCCGGCATTGAATGGAACAAAAAATGTTTCTTGACGGCGTAGAGTATATCTCAGATTTTCCACGAAATCTTAAAATGATTTGGATACGTTACAGCGTAAGAAAGAAACAATTTAGAATTCAGATTCATCATCATCGTGATGTCGGCTGGAATTAATCTTTACAATGGATTTACACTACTAGCAACTTACATCATACCAGACTCCCGCCATTCGCAAGGACAAATGGAACTAGCTTTCTATCGATAAATACTTGTTAATTCAACTGTTTTTTTTAATAAAAAGGCCCCAATCTGAATACTTTCTGACAAGACATCATTGCGACTTTATGGATTTTCATTCAACCTTGACAGGCCAATAGGTATATTTTGACATCATTTGCTTGTTATATTGACTTTTTTCTTGAGTTTACGGCGTAAATTATTAGGTCATCCACTCCATTTTCTTATGTAAGCAGCTTATTAATATGGACGGAGGTGCAATGCCCGCAAGGGCAAATTAGGTCCGTTTTGCATCCTTATTACCAACAATCCATCTTTACAACGTAATGAAAAATGTTGAAGATTTCTTGGAAAAGGTTATATTACCTGAACCAAAGCAAAAACGGGATCAAAGATTAGATAAAGTGATTTGGCTATGAAAGTAGTTTTATGGTCCTATTTACTTTACATACCGAAATGCTTGGCATGTTTCCTGTCCATTCACATTTTGGTACCTTGCTTACTAGAGATGTTCATCTTGCACGTATATATTTTTTTTATGCACGGATCAGGCATTAGCAAAGGAATTACGTCACATGGCTAAACCACGTACACCTAATGCACCTGGAGATTCAATATTTGCTAAAGCAGCTCCATTGGGTGCGCATGGATTTTCACATGAATGCATTTATTGTTACAACTTTTCTAGTTTCTTCCATGACCACCTTGCCTTGTCCTCATTTCGGTAACTTTCCAGCAGATGAACCCAAATTCTTTATTCTTGCCCAGCGCAATGTAATAAGGAAAATCTACTCTTCTCTTGGGGCAATCTCAAAGAAAAGGAAAGTGTCAGAGTCGCGTGTTTTGTTCAAGGTTGTATTGTAAAGCAAATAAGGAAAAAAAAACTTTTATGACATCTTCCGCCAAGTTGAGTATCGCAACTGAAATGTCAATTTGCGCAACAATAGTGTTGACATTAATAGGTCCAATGGTTGTTGTAAATCACACAAGCTGAAGTTACTCAACAATGTTGCTGTAGTTGTAGGTGTAGGCGGTTTGCTTTCTTCATGGTGATGTGAACGTTCTTCTCCGAAGACGGGAAATAACGATTCCAATTCTTGTACTTTTCCACTTTGCCAATAACGTTAATAATAAGAGTGACATTTCGCGAGAGATCAAAGCACTCATCAAACAAAATCTTTCACTTTTTTTTTGCTGGAAGGACTATACTGTTTTTTATTTTAATTGGCAATAAACTCAGGATTTTTCAGGATTTTTATGCTTTATGGCTTCTTCGTAAAAGCAAAAGTACATCGGATCTCATCGTTAGGCTGCAGATTTGCAATCGCTCATGCAAAAAATAATTTTTATCCCTTTTAAGTCAAGTTCTCTTCCCTCATGGAAAATTCTTGACTTGTTCATTACTCACAAACGAATTCGTAGAAATAGAAAAGCCCCGTTTCCCCTAAAGCTTTACTTTTTTTATTGCAAACGTGGACAAGCACTAAAATGAAAGCTTTTAGCTTCTTTTCGAGTATGTGCAACCAGCAAAAATAAATGCTATTTTTCCTGAGAAGCAATTTGCAAAATGCGAATAATGATGATGCGATGACGGTGGAAGTAACTACTTTTATGTTGATTGAGGCATGCATAAAAGCGTTGGATCCTTACCTAGTAAATCTAAAAAATTCTTTGCTTTTAAATCACTTCACAGAAACGGAACACAATCACAATCCACATTGAAATTATTTGTTTTTCAAATTGCCTTAAATTCTGTCAAGCATCTCATCAAATCAAAACCGATCATCCGTACACTCACTCATTTTTCGTAACGATTTCCCATAAACCGAGTTGACTTTAGACTCTTTAAATGAATTCCTCTGAAGAAACCAATCATTAAATGAAATCGTTTTTCCATTCATCATTCATGAGAAATTTTGATAAAATGACCAAGTACTTATTTCGTGTCATATACTTTTCTCATTATTGTCATTCATTTACAATTCTTGAAATTATTCTTCTCAACAGTGAGGTAACAATGCATAATACCTATGGTTTATTTTCAATGGTGACTCATGTTTCAAGTAAGATGCATTTTTTTGTTTGGTTTGTGTGTGCATCTTATGTTCGTGCAATTCGTATTTCATTTCATCATCATTACTGCTAACTTCTAGCTTGGTCACAGTCCATTTCTGTTGAAGAAAAAAGAGATCACCTCACCATAAGATCGAGGTACATTTTTCAATATGAGCTTAAACACATTTTCGCGTTTAAGTATTTACTCAAGGAAAAAACGTTTTTTTCAACATTTTGGTTGAAATGATTAAATAAATTCTTTGGAAATCTTTGGACTGTGAGAAGCATAAACACTGCCACACTTTTTTTTATTACAGACCTCTCCTTAGAATTTCTCCCTTTTGATTGCTTTACGAGGTTAAAGTGTCTTCAAGCCTGAGTATTTTTTTCCTTGAACGCTTATAAATCAAGAGAGTTGAGTACATGAAAGCCACAAAATGCAGTTCCTTTTTTGATATCTTCAGATTATAAACTGCAACAATCATGAAAAAGGGACGATTACTTACTTAGGTAGGTAGTATATACGAAATGTAAATAAAATATTTGTATTTTTATACATTTTTCGCAGAATTCAAAAGAATGTGAAAATCTCGAAGGCTAAATCGAATTTAGTGGAAAACGTTTTACATTGTGGTCGCGTGAGCGTGAGACTATCAACGTCATTAACTCATCATCATTTAAGTGCCATCAGTCAGTATCACAATCTCTGCATATGCACGTACATCTTCTTCATTTCAACTTCTCCCTTCGAAAAAAAGAAGCCACAAAGAAGCAGTTAGAACGATTGTAAGAATCAATTCAAACGCGGTGGCAAGAGGAAAACGCTGATTATTATCATTTACATTATTAAACGAAAATATTTTTTTCTTTTGAATTGTCAGAAGAGCTCTCTGATGAGATGAGCCAGCCTAATTTTCATTTCTTCTCATCCTCAATTCCGTTTAAAGGAGGAAAATTGTTATAATGGTGATGATGATGATGACGATAATTGCTGCATTGTTGATTGTGCAGCTACTTCAGTAGTGGTATTTAATATGAAAAGTTTATCATTTGCTGAGGAAAGGCTTCTTCAAAAAAACATTTTTTGCATTTAAAACAAATTGAATGAGAGAGTATGAAAAGGATTTGATTTACCCTGTAATATGCAGTTAGGTAGGTAGTTATGCTATTGCTTTACACTTTACACGCACAATATATTTTTTCTATTTTGCTGATGATGATTTTCTTTTTTCCAAGAAGTTTTTCCAATCTTTTTATCCTATTAAAGGTTTTTTACTTTTTGTTCTCCTTTCATATGCATACATGTTGGTGGTATGTTGATGTTGGTGCTTAAAGGACGATGATGATCATGAGGAGGATAATGATGATGCAATCAAGTCTTTTTTTTCTTGCTTCAAAAAAAATCTGATCATTTCAATGAGGTGTTTTCAACTAAATTCCAAATAGTATTTTGTACAACGCAAAAAAAGCGTTTTAAATTATTGCGTTATGTTGAGCAATACCTCCTTATTTCTTCTTCCATTTATCCAATTTGTTATTGACAAAGCTGCAATTTAAAATTTGACAATAACAGAAAAAATACAGTTGGTCTATTCAGCAGACATGCTATATTTATTTTGGTTTTCCCATCCATGCTTGATTAACCATTCGTAGTAGTAGTATGCAATGCAGCTGAACAAATAAAAGAGAATCAAAATATTGAAGATATTCTTTTTTGAAATGTGTCTTGTCTTGTGTCTGACCCTCTTTTTCAAAATCGTGATTGAAGATTAAATCAGCTCTGGTCTCTTTTTCGTTACGAGAATTAAACATTCTAATCGCTTCCAACTCACGTGTGGTTATGAAATGAATGTGAATGTGAACCTACATGGAAGCTCTAAGGTCATGCAACGGATTCTGAGAAAATGCTTTTGTAAGATAAATAAAAGGACTGAAATAATCAGAAACTTTTGATTTCACAACAAATCTTTTTCGCTTTTATTTTTTGTAACAAAAAAACTTGTTTTGTGTATAACCTCGAAGATTCAGAGATGAAATTTAACTTTAATTTCTTTCATATCATCTATACCCTGAATTAAAGTTTATAAATATTTTTTTTGGAATTTAGACTTGTACGAACTGTAACATCAAAACTGGTTAAATACTTACATCAAATTAATCGGTTTTATCATCGAATTTCACAAAAACCCGTTAAGTGACATGATTTTTTAAATTCAGTACATAAATTCTTTTCTGTATACTTTACCCTGTCACTTTTGTTTACACATTCTCACTTTCACGAAAAAACTTTCTTGTTTACAATTCAAAGCCAACTAAACTGGATTATTTAAGGATACACAAAACGTTTATTTTTCAGCGAAATCGTTATAAACTGAAACGAAAATGCACGAAGCTTTTCTAACAATTAACCAGTCTTATATTTAGAGTAACGTATAAAATTAAACTTATTCTTTCCTACATCTTATTTTATTCTTCTTCTTTCAGAGAATATTTTAAGTACAGAAAAAAACTACACGATGTAAGTAAGTAAACTGGGAACATTACCGTAATGTATTCTAGTTTCGGGTAACGTCATATAAATACTATAGATCTCAGAAAGGATGCTTTCACCAATATTGACTTAATTTGTCGTGCCTTTTTTGCAAGGCAAACTACGACTGCGACTTCATCTTCTTGACTTCAATATATATTTTTTTTCAGTTCAGAGTGCCAATCTGGTTTCACATTCTTCTCTACTAGCTTCACGTACAAATATAATATAAGACTAGCAACAGAAACAGTTGGGTACACAACTTTATATATAAAAAACAGTCACCACTACTCCGCAAAAGTTTTAATTTTTTAGTTACAGCCTTATTTATAAAAAACATTTTTTAATTAGCGTGGAAGATTGCCGAAAGGCTAAATTAGAATTGGTAAAAAATAATCAAACGCCAGAAAAAATAAGTTTTCATTTTCGCTCTTCTTAATCATCATCACCTTTGAAAAAAAATAAGTTTTGTGAGAAAACTCGATACAAATTGCAATTATGGTTGCAAATAAATTAAGAATTGTAGACAAGCCCTCAATTTACGAATAATCTATAGCATGCGTACATATAGTAAAAATGTTCAAGAAACGATTCTTATATAGACTGAGTATATATGAATGAATGGGGAAAGAAACATTTATCTTATTAAGGTTTAGATTTTTGTCTCTTATTAGGTAGTTTTGTGTGTTTTATGCACTTGAGAAAGTTCCATCATGTTTTTTCATCAACCAATGAATTAAAAGATGATTGAGGTTAATTAGATTAAGAATAATAACTTTTCTTTTGGATTGTTTATCAATGGATTTGTTTTGGAAAGAAAGTAATTTGGAATCTATTGTCCTCATTGGCAAAAATTGTTTGGGTGGGCTCACTATAGCAAGTTGGTTGGAGAAAGGTAAGAGATTATTTTTTCTTCTTGAACAATGACAGATTTTGTTTTTGTAATAGCATGTGTTGGCTGTCTTGTTTGTTTTCTTTTTCTGGATTATTTCTTCATCCTGAGAATTGAGAAATCATAAATATTTTTTTCTTCTTTTTCCAGGTGAATGACATTACCTTACGTAGTAAGTAATTAGTTTTTATCACATCACAAGTTATACGGATAATCTAAGATGTAGGTTTGCAATGACATGGGAAGTTTGCTGAGATCGGCAACGGGAGAAGAGATGGTGGCGGTCGTAGTAGACGAAGCCCCGACATCAACTAAAAGACTATTATTGGGAACTATTCCATTGGCGGCTTTACTACAACTCGCTGCTGGTATGGAAGTCAAGGTAGCAGTTGAACTGCTTGGGAGGTTATTATCGAGAAGACCATATTTGTTGATTGCGACTCTAGCAAGGTGTTTCAGACTTCCGACTTCCTTCCTCATGGGCTTTGTTAGTTTCACAGTTGAATGCATATTTCCTTTCGGGTCAACCCAGACCTGGAAGAGAACAATGAAAAGAAAAAAAATAAGTCATCAACTTTATAAATGTTTCCTGCCTTTCATTATAGCAGTTCTCATTAGAAATGTTTTAATTTCCAATTATAATAAAGTCAAACATGGACATGTGATGTAAACAGTGATGGGTTGTCAATCAGACAAAAGAAAAAAAGGAAATTAACATTTCATTTCAACAGGGGCAACATGATTGATTGCTCTATCAATCCAATCCAACCAAATCCAATTTGGTTTGTTACACTTCTTGTGATTTTGACTTTTTTTGTGATTGTAATAATAAAAAAACTAGTTAATCTTTTTCAAGTTTACACACCTGCTTTCCAACTTTGGTTCCCCCATTGACGTAATGTTCTATGAGGCGAATCACTGAATCAAACTTTGGTAAAAGTTCCGCCAGCTTCTCATCCGCATCTAACGAGAACTTGCCGTTTCTGTAGGTTAGTCGTACGGAAGTTGGCCCACGTTCGGTTTGAACACTCAAGCTGTAGAGGAAACGAGGATCTGCTGAATCACGAATGATAAACGCTCCGGGCTGAGCTGACTCGAGGATTTCCAATTGACGCCTGTAACAAAAGAAAAATAATGGGTTGTTGTAACAAAAATCTCTTTTACTTTTTTGAATTCGCATTGTCTAATCGCTTAAGAACTAAAATGTTTCTAAAGTATAAATAAAACACTATTTTTTCTTGTGCATCATATCACTCAAACAAAGCAAAGCAAAAAGCCCATGTCCAATTTGACTGTCTTCATCATCGTTAAATTAGTCTAGTTCAGTTCAAGGATAGTGATAGACGTAAGATTTATAATGTTTGGTTTCATGCTGGCTAGAAAAACAGGTTTTTCCATAATATTTTACCTCACCACCAAACCACTCTTCCCACTTTATTTTATCTACCCGAAATCGTAATATCAAACAAAAAAAAGATGATGGTGATAATGATGACGATATAAAAAAAGTTTCTAGACTCGACCAAGATCTTCTAGATTCTACTTCATTACCTTTTACCACATACATAACTTTCCTAAATTGCTTCCAAGAAATCGACGTTCTTAATTTCTCCGCATTCTCAAGACCAGTAGTGGTAATAGTAGTAGTTTACGAGCATAAGCAGAAAAAGTTGTTATGCAAAACAAGTTGTAGTTTCTCAATTGTAATGTAACAAGCGGTAAATTAATTTTTCTCTGAAGTGATTTCACAGATAGATCTTGTGATCCGATAAGTATGCAGAATAAATTAAATGTGAGGAGGGGACATCCCGATACACCAAACATGAAGGACGCTTGATAATTCATGAAAAGTTAATGGGAACGTCCAATGAGTTTGATGAACACATTTTTTTTGCAAAAAGGAGTGTATGGTTGACGTGATGGAAAATACTACGACTTCTTACGTCTTCAAATGTCGTGCAAAGTAATAAGAAGGAGAGATCATGATGTGATGATGATTCTTGTCTTGTTGAATGAATGAAAAGTGTATGAATCCACTATACCACATCCTTTTTTGACGTGTTGGTTGGTTGATGATGATGAGATCAAAGAATTCATTTTCACTTACACACTCTCTCATTCATGCAACGCTAAAGTGTAGTCCAAGGTACCTTGAAATGCTGACTTGACAAGGTACAAATTGAAATACGCCTTAGTTAGACCTCTAGCCCACCAGAAGAAGAACGAATGAGGTAGCATGTGTGCATGTGTTTCCGCTTTTGCGGCT
>JAHZMX010003746.1:0-14153 GCA_027743895.1 Seira musarum
ATTATTTAAAAGGTAGCTTTGAATTATTATGAATTTAAGAAGCAATTTGGTTACACTTTCTATTGAACACTAAATCATTCAGTCAATTTTGGATGTCATAAAAAAGCAATAATGTAGTCAGTAGTACTACAATACAATAATCGTTATTGACATGTATTCTTAAAGTTTCGTCTTAACTTAATCAGATTCCATTGATAAATGCATTTTTGCCATAAAGAAGAAAAAGATACCTTTAGAAAAGTTGTGTAGCATGCAAGTTAGATTGTACGCGGTTGTAAAAAAATTCATTGGATTGAAGCTAAATTAAGTTAGAATTTTGCGCTTTTCTGTAAAAAATGGTTCGTGAATCGTGATCCTCTTCGTCATAATCAGGAGAACATTGTTCGATAATAATACAGGATAGAAGCGCAGTAGAAAAAAATGGTGAAATATTGGTTTCTTCATTGTAAAAGGAGATACTATTTCATTCAACTTTATTTTCTCTAATTTTTCATTTTTTCTCCTTAAAAAATTGGTTTTGCTGTAAAAAGCGAGTGAAGCCAAGCCAGAAAAACCGCAAGAATCGAATTCCAAACAAACATTAAATTACGTAGCCCTAGCTGTGCATCTACACAAGAGTAGTGTGATAATTGGGGTAACTCGCTGTATCTGTTTCGTAAGCAAAAAGAATACCTGAAATATTTAAGTTTCCTTACTCTTCAATGGATAAATTCAATCGTATAGAGAAAACATGCGAACCTAAGAAATTGAGTACGCTTTTTTGTGATATATGGATTATTTAGCTATACGGCTTGTTATAAAACGATATTATTGAGAGGTGTATTGTTTAGTTTGGCATGGCTCATGGTCTGCACGATCACCCGATATTTTCTAATAATAATCCTATCATTATCCTGCTCTTATCCGAGAAGAAAAAAGACAAGTTCCACCGGCACTCAAGCAATGATTCTTCAGAAGAAAAAAGAGGAAGAGTACAAAGTATAAGAAAATGATTATTATTACTACATTGGTAAGGCCAATATCATGACTTGTCTAGCATTCCTATAAAACCTTAATCATAATGATGTGATCAACACGGCTATGCCACGATGAGCAAATGAGCAGTCAATATAATTTGCCAATCACGACCAAAGTCAAAAGGGAATGTGTAAACAAATACACATAGCGAGAACTACGAGATAATAATATTGTTATTCAGAAACAAGGATTGTTTTCCATCATTACAAATTATTATTTATTTTGCACACGAGTCATGCCATCGTCATTAAAACACAATTTTTGTGAGAAAACCCATGCAAAAAGAAATGTATTTTTTATGAAAAGAACGGATGTTTTATGCTGTTTGTGTATGGATGAACTTTAGAACTTCGGGGGCCTCTGTGCACAAAAGGGAATGTGTAAACAAATACACATAGCGAGAACTGCGAGATAATAATATTGTTATTCAGAAACAAGGATTGTTTTCCATCATTACAAATTATTATTTATTTTGCACACGAGTCATGCCACCGTCATTAAAACACAATTTTTGTGTGAAAACCCATGCAAAAAGAAATGTATTTTTTTATGAAAAGAACGGATGTTTTATGCTGTTTGTGTATGGATGAACTTTAGAACTTCGGGGGCCTCTGTGCCATTACCATTTGACATTTCTCAGGTGACATTTACAGAGCGAATGTCAACTCATCTCATGAAAAGGGAGTGAGAAGCATAGGCTAAAATACCTAAAATGCATTTGAGACTGGGATTGTGATGTGATGATGTCATGTTTCATACAGAGGATTTGACTTTTTTGCTCATAAAGTTGACACGGGCGACATTTCCATTCATATCATTTTGAGACGATGATATTGTGAAAACAAAATGAAAGCAAGCAAGCGAGTACCCAAGTGGAACGAACTGTATCGGCGGAGCCTTTTTAAATCGGAAAGCTCATGTCATTTTCATTGTTTCCCGGAGATATGATGCAACTAAATCTAAACAAAATGAAAATGAAATACTCGAGAATTTTTTTTTTCATGGCATGGATTAACTTTTGTAGTTTTAAGACAAACGCAGCAATCACATTTCATTCTTTTAAATGGAAAGAGTTGGAGCCGTGTGTGTATCGAATGATCCCGGCATGACACGAATTTGCTTATTCATGTCACACGGTTCCATGGATGTCACCGATTGCTTTAGCCGCAGAATGTCAATCTTTTCCCCGGAAAATTTTCGATTTGATCAAGATTTAAAATCGAAAATGGAACTATCATCAGATGCATTACATATTATTTCCCATTGAACTTTTAGAAATTAAAGGCACACACGGGAAACGTTTTTTGTAAATTGAATTGCAAAAAAAAAGGCCAACAGTTTTCTGAGCAATTTGACAAGCAATAAAAACCATTGACAATTTTGAGTGGATTTTGTGAGCATGACGAAGTCATAAAAGCTCATGAAGTGTGTGTATCGAATGATCCCGGCATGACACGAATTTGCTTATTCATGTCACACTTTTCCATGGATGTCACCGATTGCTTTAGCCGCAGAATGTCAATCTTTTCCTCGGAAAATTTTTGATTTGATCAAGATTTAAAATCGAAAATGGAACTATCGTCAGATGCATTACATATTATTTCTCACTGAACTTTTAGAAATTAAAGGCACACACGGGAAACGTTTTTTTTTTTGTAAATTGAATTGCAAAAAAGGCCAACAGTTTTCTGAGCAATTTGACAAGCAATAAAAACCATTGACAATTTTGAGTGGATTTTGTGAGCATGACGAAGTCATAAAAGCTCATGAAATAAAAACAAGTTGACTTGTGTGTGGTTGTTGGTGGGTGATGATGATCATCGTGCCCATGCAGAAATAGGTGCCTCGTCCTGTGAAATTACCAAAGCCATCAAGTCTCTATTTTTATTGTTATTTTTTAAACTTTAAGTTTGTAACTGAAAACAATTAGAGAGAGAGAGAGAAAAGGGAAGGAGTAAAAATTGAGTTGACTCGAAACTGAAGTGAGAGCTATGTGAACTGAACTGTGTTTTATTCTTGTAAATGCGGTTAAGTTTATCCTTTTAGTTTTGGTTTCTTTTTCTCTTGAGAGTCCCAAGTTACAACGGTGTTTTTTGTATTTGTGGCACTGAACTGCATTGGTGAAAATGGTCCTGTAGAAGACATGAAGTTGTTTTTAGGTTATCTCCGTGTGAAGAACGGGAAGAATAGAAATTTTCTTTAAAATGGACATGGTTTTCTCAAGGAATGCTTTTACATTTTAGAGGAAAATAAATTGTAATGATATTTTTAAAGAAAAATAATATGCCCTGTTATTACTGTGTTATTGTTAGCCCACACCACACACGTCACTTCGGGGGGTCACAATTTGAGGGAAAAATGTATTTTCTCATTTTTTCATCGTTGCATTCAAGGAGGATCACATTGCTGAGGTTCAAGGAAGAAGAATAAAAAAGCTTCTGATCTCACTCTGACATTAATAATTTCTCCCTTTAAGATGACATGACTTTAAAAATGGGGGATCAAGTAACTCTGTTCAGCTCTGCACCACAAAGGGTTAAATATGATGACGAATGGGGATGACAAAAAGGATGTGATGACATTATTGCATTTTTTGCACACATTATGATAAATGGCTTTTGATCATCATTAACTTCACGCTGGGAAAAATATCAAATATTTACCTGGAACATTTGAAACGTGTGAAATGGCACGACATAAAACCCAAAAATGTCATCACTTCTTAAAATGCTTTGCCTCAACTGACTTTATTGAAAAAAATAATTTAGTTGGAAGAGTAATGTAACATGTGACTTTGGTATTTAGTTTAAAAAAATACGGGATATATTTCTGGAGTTAATTGCTCAGCAATCAATGCGGGAAGGTGGGAAAATACGGAGTGGATGACTAATGATGTTAAAATCGTAATGCAATACCGAAATTTCTTAAGAAGTCAAAACGAAAGTATTGAATTAAGGGAGTTCAAAGAAAGAAAAATAATATTTTTTTTTTGGTAAAGTTTGGTTCAGCTCAAAGGCGAAGGACTGGACAAATGTTATGCATTCCAATATTTAAAAGTGCTTTACTACATCTTGAGCAAAGTCAAATGAATTTATTTTTTAGTAAGAGATGTAATGGGGGAGTGTCCCTGCTGCGTTTGATTCCTTCAATTTTTTGAGAGCTGTCATAAGCCAAAGATACTTATTTCTTTCTAGTGGAGTTGTGAAGTCCAAGGGAAACGCGCAGCAAGTGGCGTACACTCAGGAGAAAAAAATACCCTCTTCATTTCCCAATACATGAGCTAAAGAAAATAATTAAATGTGAACTGAGCTTAATGTTATGGAATGGACCCTTTTTAAGCTTTAGTCATGCTTTAAATTTTCAGTTGAACCGAGACGAAACTTACGAGGGAGAACCCTTGTTCCCAATTTCTTCTCACGTGAGCAAAGCCACTCTTGTCCATTTTACGCATCTTTTTAAGGAAAGAAGTGTATAACGTAATGAATATATCTTCCAGCCTTCTTGTTATTTCGAAGACGACTTGAAGAAGCTTATTTTCAAACCAACTTCTTTAACTATGAGTCAAGTTCATATTTATTTTCGGAAGGAATGTCAAAATTGAATTCAAACAAAGTGTGATTTATTTCCAATTTCCCCATTTGAAGTTTAAGCTAACTTGTTGACTCAGCTTTGAGCTTCGCTCTTGATTCACAGGACATTAATAATCATTCTCTCTCTCTGGAAAGTTTTCTCTGGAGAAGCCGCTTCTATTTCAAAATGCTCCAGAGAGACGAGCGGGTTCATTTTTTTCTTGTTGTATGTGCAGGAGAAAAAAAGTCAAAGGAGCTTTTTTCATTTGATTGGCCTTTAAATGTCTGTATTTCATTCTTTCATTCGCTACTTTTTCTTTGTTATTTTATCATTCATGATTCAACATTAAGTCGGGATTGTCTTCAGTAAAAAGCGTCGTGACATTGCTCATGCTCACGCCAAACTAATGACAATGACTGCACACATTCTTCACGTCTCTAGCAAGATTTCAGTTTTGATAAGAAAGTAAAGATAACTTTTTAAGTGATAAAGAGATCGCTCAAGTGTCACGCACGACGACGCTCTCTGCTCGCAGACCATTTATAGTCATTATTACATTATCTTCTATCAACATTATTGTCATTTTTTTTTTGTCTTTTCGTTTTGGCTTGGGATTTTTATTTCTTCCTGCCATCGCCAACATCAGCAGCATCTCATCTGAATCTCAAATGAAGTTAGTTTGCCAGAACAAGTAAATTGAAAGTTAATTGATGACGATGAAGGGACTTGAAATCAAGAAGCAAAACGAACAAATAGACACAGGGATGATCCCCTCGTCTTCAAGCTCATTTCACGCTCCAAGCATATCGTTTGCAAATCTCAAATATTTATTTTTAGCAACAATACCATTTTTTAAATTACATTTTACTTCGTGGTGGGCAGAACTTCATAAAATGGACAGAAATTGGACATGGTGGCATTAACAGAATTGAAGATGTGAAATGAGTTAAAAGGTTTTTTGACTTCACACTAGATACTTCTCTTTTTTCATGAAACACAAATGACATTTTTGGGCAGTGTGCTGGGCAGAATTTTTTTTCTTTTTTAAAGGAAGTCTTAAATCTTCCGTTTAGCTTCAGTCAAGTCAACTTTGATTTCTAATTGACAGAAAAGACCACTTTTCCCCTCTTTTGTGTGAACGATAAAATGGAGAAAAAAGAACGAATAACATGAAAGAGCTTTTCTTGATTGTTGATGTTCAGTTGTCTTTTTGATCATTATATGTTTATCCCGCATGCCTTAGCACAATGAACACAAAACCTAGTTGGGCTATTGTAAGATCCTATGACTTTCTCTATGATCCAAGTTACTTGAGAGAACCATGAAGACATGGATGAGCAAGAAACTTGATTATATGTAATTCTCCTTCTGGGAGAAACGTTTTTTCTGTGGTTGGTTGGCTGTGCTTTTTGTCTGGAAAATGTATTTCATTTCTGCTATTTTCCCATGCCGCTTTCTTAACCTAGACTTCCTGTTGTTTTGGAAGTTTTGCAAACGCAAATACTTGATATAATTTGGATTCTAATTGACAGAAAAGACCACTTTTCCCCTCTTTTGTGTGAACGATAAAATGGAGAAAAAAGAACGAAAAACATGAAAGAGCTTTTCTTGATTGTTGATGTTCAGTTGTCTTTTTGATCATTATATGTTTATCCCGCATGCCTTAGCACAATGAACACAAAACCTAGTTGGGCTATTGTAAGATCTTATGACTTTCCCTGTGATCCAAGTTACTTGAGAGAACCAAGAAGACATGGATGAGCAAGAAACTTAATTCTCCTTCTGGGAGAAACGTTTTTCCTGTGGTTGGTTGGCTGTGCTTTTTTTTCTGGAAAATGTATTTCATTTCTGCTATTTTCCCATGCCGCTTTCTTAACCTAGACTTCCTGTTGTTTTGGAAGTTTTGCAAACGCAAATACTTGGTATAGTTTGGCAAACTGTTCAACCAAAAAACATTTTCTAGTTGTACAAACTGAAAATAAAATAAAATATTGATGGCTGAGCAGTTTTTGGTTATTTAATCACGACACAGCCGTGGTCCAAAAATGCATTTGCTTTTAAATGAAAGCATTTCTGTGTGAAAATTGGGACGAGATGGACAGGAAATCTGATTGATTGATGGAAGGCAATTCTCCATACCAAAAGCGATTCCAATGAACCATTCCATTTCCCATCCATGTTCCTTCTCATAATGAAATAAAGAATCTATAGAACGGGACAAAACTTTTTTCTTCACAGAACAAATTGAATTACTTTGTTGATCTAACTCAAGCCTCTCCTAATTAAATTGATGTTTTCATTAGAGCAACAGGTAAATTACGATAATTTATTTCTATAAATTGACCAAATATATTTCCTACGAAAATAAGCATCTAATTTTAATTTCCTCATTCCCATTCCTTTCAGGTTATTGAGCAATTATTTTTCGTTCGCCTCGTGGGTAAAACTCCAATAGAAACTTTGATCAGGGATATGCTCCTCTCGGGCAGCTCCTTTAATTGGCCATACATCTCTACAATGTGACAGTCCCCTTTCTCAGTCTCATCATCGGGCATTTCGAGTACAACTACAACGGCATCCCATCATCATCATCATGTGCTGGCCGCAGCAGCAGCTCACGCCCACGCACTTGCTCATCATCAATACCAACAGCAACATCAACAACTGACCACAGCAGCACAAACATCAAATTCCTCCTCCAACAATGACAACAATCCTAACCCTCCAAACGCTAATGCCATTATCCGAACCACCACAACATCTTCGGCGACTTCTGCAACATCCGCTTCTCACAACCAAAACCAAATCCAGAGTAACAATGGCAATGGATATCTTCCCTTCCCATTCCAGATCCCCACTTAAATGCCAATCTGCCTTGTCACTCTGAATCAATAATCAAATTAAATGTGCTAATCCATCAAGTGTAATTCTAGCTTTTTGTTACTCACTCCCCACAAAAAAAGAAACATTTTTGGAGGAATTTGTATTGGATTTTTTCCTGTTAAAGCATGGAGAAATGTTAAAAATTGCAATTAAGATTCAATGTAATTAGCAATCCATCATTTTGGATTGAAAGGGAAAACCCAATCCACTGAAAAAGTATGAACAAACTTTGTTAATGTGCTTTTGAGGTATTTGGCTGAAGTGGTCCTCCCTCTTGTGGTTGATGAATTGTGATGATGAGAGACGGGAAACCGAAAAAGTGACTTACTATTTACAAACGCCATCTATTACAAAATGCTCGCTCTTATGCAACATGAAGTCATAGTCAAATCACATTAAAACATGCATAAATACATTACTGTTATCATTTCTTTGTTTAACAAATTCTATTTAAGTAAGATTGGATTGTGTGATTCACGACTACTTTTAGTATAATTAATAAGTTGGGGGTATTTAAAGTGACGTGCTCGTGCTACTTAAAAATTAAGTGAATGCATTTCTCATACAATGATGCATCTACTACAATTAAAAAAGTAAAAAAGTTTATTCAAAGCAAACCACTGTCATTTTTAATACCCCCTGCTAAATATAAAATCTTTTATACGTGTACAAGAACCCGGTAATAAAAATTTAAAAGTAAATGTTCTTGCAAGTAAAGAAAGAATTATATATAATCACACGGGCAATCTATCATGCATATTTACCAAAAAAGAAGATATAATTAAGTAAATTTAACTTTTTAATATATTTTATGAATTTGCTCAGGCGATCGAGTAAGCAATGTGACACTGGTAAATGTACTTAAGTAATGACGATAAATTATAAGTTTTCAATGTAGAAATTTTTTTGGTAAGTTGAGGTGCTCGACACAAAACGTTACTTAACTAAAGATCTTGTATCTCATATAAAAAATTAAATTAGGAATCTCCTGACAAATCCGTCTGTCGTACGTCAATGCATTTAAATTCAGCATTTCGGTTTTAAATAGTCCCTTCACTCCCGGTCACAAAACAAGTCGTGTTAAGGAGCACAGTTCATTTAAAGTATGTACTTAAAGAAAAGCAAGATTTTAAATTACATAATAAGGATATTGCAGCATAAATTTCTACATAGCAAAAAAATACCAAAGTCTGACGAAAGAAAAAATAATTTTTGCTTTATTTTAAGATCAATGATTTAAAGAAAGGTTGAAAATGTGGATGTACTTAAATGTAGCGTTAAATAATTTTAGAAAGTTAATGACACATTTATTGAAATACGTTATATAGTTACTTAGAATGAAGGGTATTTGTAAATAGTTTACGTCTTGCCATCATAAGTTATTATTATGATACACAATTTTAGCAATAAAATGAAAAGCCGTAAAGATTAAAATAAGTGTACAAAGTTTCAATCCTGTGTACCCCGAGAGAAGAAAAAGTTTCTGTTCTCATGCTGCAGTACCGATATCGAAATTAGATTTAGAGATATTTACCCTTAGAAAGATTTGATATTATTGACGAATTGTTTTGAGTCTCATCATGATGAAATTTGACCAGATTAAAAAATGTTGAAGGAGAAAATGGAGAAATTATTAATTAAGTAATAAAAATAGACTTCTCTAATGTTTTATTAGTTTCTGTCATCATGATGGATTACTGGTGGAAAATGATTTAAAAAAAAAAAAAATAAATGAATTATGATGATGATCTCGACTTGTTGATTGAAAGCAACAACTTTTTTTTTCAGTAAATCTGCGAAATTTTTTGCATAAATATAATTGTCGATTGTTAATACATAATCTAAAACCATAGGTGTCTGATGACTGATGACCATTAAAATCAAACAAATGAAAATTGCAGTTGACCAGAAGTTATTCCCTTGTCGGTATTGACAGCAAAAAAGAAAGTTCTTTGTAAGCAAAACTTGATCAAAGCTGGCCAACGCATCTTATCCATTTTATGAAATGGGCCCAGGCTCAATGCTAACGGTTTACAGGAGACGTTAAATTGCTTGTTCCATTTATGCATCCTCCATTTCCTGAAATTGCGCAAAATAACGTTGGAACAAGCCAGTGGTTTACTGCCAAGATAAAAAATTAAGCCAGAGAAGCTAATAATTTCTAACAGGAAGAAAAATAGGATAAATATGACCAAGCCTTGCAATATTTTTGAAAACACAAGTAATGAATATGAAAGAGATATGATTCCAAAGGCAACTATTAGAGTAACTGCTGGAATTATTGAAGACCCGATGCAAATATTATATTCCGTAACGATCATTTGTAGTCTTCGGTATTTGCTGCATAAAATTCGTTGAGCTCGCTCAGGAAGCCAATGCTTTTCCGTACTTTCTCTGAAATTAAACAAAGGAGAAACAAACTGATAGTCTCAATAAGTACAAGGCTAACTCCAGCGTCCCTTTAGTTATGAATGTAGCTCACCGAAGAGAAGAAACTTTCACCATGAGAAATCTCACCACCAAGAGTATGAAGAATGCGACAAATATTCCAACAATCGGAAATGGAAAATTAAGAAAAGAAAGCTATTATTCTGAAACAAATTGTTGAACATGGTCCAAAGAGATAGAGTTTTTGGTAGAGGAACGTGAAAGGACAAGGGAATAGAAGATACAGTAACGGAATCGTAAGCAAGAAACACGAGAGAAGAAACACCATTGTTGCATGCATTAATCCCAAAAGAATTCGGTCTTGTGGATTTGTTTTCTCTTCAGAATCTGCTTGAGCTGAGTTTTTATATCCTGAAATTAATGAAATACTAATCGAATTTTGAAGTAATTAATAAAAGCTTTTGATTTCACCCACCTAAATTGCCAGCAAAGAGCATGTTTAGCATACAACAAAAACTATTCGCTTCCTGAAGGATTGTCTCCAAATACACGACTCCTGCAAACTTGGCACAAACCAGAAATCCATGCAACGTAATGGCACTTAAATGCTTCGTTTTACAGTTTAAAGTCATTGTTAGATCTAATACGGATAAAGAAAACGATATCAAGAAATGCACTTTCCAAAACAAGTTGATATTTACTTTTCTGGTGCACTGAAAAACAAAGACTTTTGAGTTCTTTTTGTGAGTCTTTATTGGAACGATTCCAAAGAAATAGTTTAATTCTATAAAAATTCGAAATAAGCTTAAATGTGCTGTATCCTTCATTTTCATTTCTAACTGTATGAGAGCAGCAAGCAGCATTAGACATTTATATATCTAATGTCAAGACTGATAATTTTTAGAACCTTCAGGTGGAATTACAAAAATTTATTGTTGAGATAAGTATTGAATACGTCACACTGTCGGAAATAAAATCATTAATCGATATGACACCTTTTCAATGTTATTTTCACACAGAGTCTCGCAAATCATGTCAAATAGACGACTGTGATAATTAAATAGGCCACTTTCTTATAATTTATTTGACAAATCAGACGTTGCTCATGTTTTGAAGTCACTACAAAGACACCAAAAAGTTTCATTTATAATTTAAATAAATAAATTTATATTATACAACACAATATTGCGGGTGTGTAAATTTTGTAAGTTTCCTGCTTTAAAAGTTCAGCACATATGCTACAAGAAAATATATTTCAAGATAGCAATTTTGTTAAGACTTTGTAATTATGTTACTTTGTTCCGGCAATCTTTTATAAACGATAAATTATTCAGGCTTTGTAGCTATTTATACTCTCTCTCTCTCCACATTACATGACATGCAACACGCACAAAATACCAGCATTTCTTACGTGCTCATGATGCTGGGTACGTTCAGTTTTAAAATTAAAGCAAAATTTAAACAGCAATTGGTAATTACTTAAAAATTGATGTAAAATAATAAATGTGAAAAATATGCAAATAATTAAACCGTACACACGTAGATATTTCAAAAGTTGGTGCATTTGAATAAAACCTTTTTTATACTAACCAAAAAAACTGTTCAAAACTTATTGCTGTCAACAACATCAATTATTAATTTTTCTACATCGTAATTAGGAGTTTGAATTTCACCAAAACATATGTACACTAAGACCCTAATATTTATACAAGACATTGTATTGCCACCGAAAGACCCTTAAAAGTTTAAAAACTAAACGTACAAAGAATCGTCTTACTACGAAAAGTTTGAGTTTACTTATCATTATCTACTGTTACTAGTGCATGTAAAAGTAAACAAAATTAAAACCATGTTACCCTATTTAGAAGTTTTCAGAATGTATGTTTTAAGGACAATTGTAAGTAATCTGCCCACTTACTTAATTCAAGTACTCCTACATTGTTTATCACGTAGTTGAGCGATTTAATTTGAGGATTAAATTAAAACAATGTTACCCTATTTAGAAGTTTTCAGAATGTATGTTTTAAGGACAATTGTAAGTAATCTGCCCACTTACTTAATTCAAGTACTCCTACATTGTTTATCACGTAGTTGAGCGAGCGATTTGAGGATTTTGTTTCCCTAATAAATTGCACCACACCGCGTAGTTTACTCGTATTAGTTTATATCATTGTAAACGCATATATAAATTGAATTTAATGATTTATTTGCACATAATTCTTACAAGCATCTTTCTATCAAATAATATCTTCAAAATACTGCAAAGACTTTAAAAGGCAAGTTGTTTTTTACCGTGGAAGGTAACGATATCGTTCAAACAGCGGTAAAAATTCATGTCGTATCAAAAGGAAAGGTGTTTTCATCAGAAATGAATTTTAATAAAGTTTTCACATATATGGGGCTTCTAACATTGACATCAATGTTCGCCTCCAATACCCTCATTAATTCAAAAATTGAAACAGAGTCAACGGATTTGTGGCTCATTAATATTTTTAAGGAATGTGCCGTAAAATTCATAGGAAATCGTCTTGAATGGGAAAGGAATATTCCTTTGTATGGGGAAAAGATTCCAGTGGCAATTGAAGCATTAGAATTTCAATCAGTTTGTGGCAAAGAGAAAGCAACAAACGTATGATTCGACCATGCTGCTGGAACGGCCTATGTTACGAAACGAAAATGGAAACGAAATGGAAATGCGAAAGCGTAATCGCCCATCCCGTTCGGAATGGTATGAGATCTTCAAGTATCGCCAATGCAACGTTCGCATTATTTTTCCGAATTATAAAAATCATTACACTTATTTCGACATGACGAATCTTCTGGATGCAGCCACAGAAACTAACGATGTGTCTTTGGAGAATCCTCATTACATTATTTTGAAACTTAAATTTGATATGCCTCAAGACACCATTGGGTTATATTCTGAGAAATCAGTGAGGCGTTATTTCCGGAATCAAATAGGGATGTATTCATCAATAACATCTATTGCGTTGATCGTCAACAATTCTTCAATAACTTTGGCACATCCTCGGGAAACCTCGTATTCATCAAGTGAAGATATTCCCTTGCCGATAGAGAATCTCACCTTGGCCCTGTATGATATTGAAGATATTTGGTACGTTGCATCAAGAAATCTAAAACGAAGATATAATTCATTTCAATTTACGGAAGGCTCATCAGGCTTTACAATCCAAAAGCTGTGATGTGTACCACGCTGGTTTGTTCAGCCCTTCTGGTCCTTGCACAATTATGGCTCTAGCAACCCAGTATAACTTTACTGTGTCAGTGATTAGCTACGAATCCTACTTTGACGCAGTTACAAAATTCAAAACTATGACTCCTGCAAACATTCAATCCACATTTCTTGACCACATTGGCACATCTCGTTATAAAATTTGGTCTCCTTTTGGTTGCGAATTTGTTCCATACAAGCATACGATATTCATGACAAAGCAACATGCATTAAATAGACTCCTGCAAACATTCAATCCACATTTCTTGACCACATTGGCACATCTCGTTATAAAATTTGGTCTCCTTTTGGTTGCGAATTTGTTCCATACAAGCATACGATATTCATGACAAAACAACATGCATTAAATTTTAAAGCTCTGCTACTACCATTTGATGAGATATCGGGGTGGATGTCTCTCACTGCGACATTACTAATCTTCATCTTTTTGCTTTTGCACCTGAAGAAAAATTCAAAATTTGCATACAGAAAAATATTTCAGAGGGTATTTTTCTTTCTACTTAAATCTATTATCGAACAAAATGATGGTGCGGCTTTAGATGAATTTGGAAGAAAGTTTTCAGGGTACTTAGCAGTTTCAGCTTGGTTGTTGGGTTGGTATATTTTGGGAAATGAATATAAAGCGCATATGTACTCGAGACATGAGTGCAATTACGATCCCCAAAATTCCAAATAATATACCGGATTTGGTTGCGCAAAACACTATTCCGTATTTTACCACGACAACTTATGAGGAATACGAGGACGTATTATCCGTCCTAAAAAATTCTTTGCTAGATTTTCTCAGAGAACAAAAGTTAACAAACACAGTAAAGGTGATTCGGAAATTCAGGGAGAAAATTATAGTAATGAAAGGAGATGAATCAAGTATCATTTATAACATCACTAGAAAATTTCCTGTTGAAACTGATTCTAATACTGGAGTAAATATTGTTCCATCCACATTTGCATTGATTTCTCAAGAACGGGACACACAAGCTTTTGTAACACTGATAAAAAAGTTAACAGATATGTTAATTGTCCCGTCGGAGTCGATGGCATA
>JAHZMX010003748.1:0-10842 GCA_027743895.1 Seira musarum
CCTGAACTTGCCCTGACTTGAATTGAATTGAAATTTCCCTGAACCTTGATCCCTGATCCCAGCTCTAGTACAAATGGAACTTTTGTCCCGAATTTGAAATCGGTGACCTCGTTCATGAGTCATCAATCGGACAGTCGGACATATTAATATCGATTGGCATCGCTCAGCTACGTAATAAAGTTTGCTGGCACATAATTAGAAGCTTCTTGTTATTCATACAAGCTGCCACTTTCATTCAATCGTAAGCAAACAATGTGTTTCAAATATTATCGTAAAAAATTTCACTTCATATGTTGTCCATCTTTTGTGTATTGCGTCGATCCAGACATGTTCAGGTTGTTACATATTGTTACTTTATTACGCAGATTAACAGTAAAGATTAAAATAAATTTGAAGTTTTTAATTATAACCATACTTGAAATTGCATGAGCTGCTCAGATACAACCAGCTTGAGAAAACTTTGGTTGATGAGGTCGTAAAAATATTTATGCATTTCCTCTCATCTAACCTGACGTATTTCCCTTTTATTTTTGTCCACTGTACACTTGTTAATTTTAGTAAATTCGATGGCCTTGACCAAATAAACGCATAGCGACGTAGCTGAGAATAAAGTTTTAAAAGTCAATTGCATGATAAATGGATGAGTTGGAGGAAGGGTTAGTGGACTTTCTCTATAATTGCACCACAAGGGGCGTTAATATCCTGGCAATTGTAAGGAAAAGCAATTCCTCAGAGAGTTTCCATATAATTGCGCTTGGCTGTTATGAAGAGGTTTTTGTGTTGCGATTCTCCTTTTTTAACAGAATTTCGCTGTGAAAGTTTATATTTGTGTGAACATTGAATGCTAAATGATAGTCCACAGCGTCGGTAATGAGTAGCGTGGGAATGAATTTTAGCGCAATTATATCGAGAGCAGTTTTAAGAAAAGCAAATAGATCGAATGCAAAGCGAACGCAAAATCAAGGGCGGTGATTATATAGGCAACATTCGAGAAGGTACAATAATACGCGTAGCAATTACAGAGAGAGTCCACTGTAGTTTGATTTCGTAAAAAATTTCGGTATATTTGCAAAGAAAATTACGGTTCTCTGTTATGAATTAAATTATTCCTCTTGTTTGACTTAACAACACTTATGTGCTATGAAGTGCGTGGATGCAGATGCAAAAGCTCGTTAATTTCTGACTAGGGAACCTCATGAACTGATAGGTGAACTACGGCAAGTGAGATGTCAAGTTTGGGGTAATACGGGGCGTAATTTACGAATCCGGTGTCATCTAACCGTCAATCGCGTTTTTTAAATTGAGTTTTAAAGGTCTAAGTTCGTTTTTTACGTACCTAGACATAAGGGATGGGACGAGCAGCAAATTTGCCGAGCCGAGCCGAGCTCATAAGTTTTTCGAAAAATTTTGCTCGGTGCTCGGCATGCCGAGCACTCGAGTAGAAATTTCAATGATTTTTGTATAAATAGCAGCAAAACTAGGTCAACAATTCAAAAATCGAAATGAAAATAATGAAATTATGAATAAAAATGAACAGAAATTCAATTTTGCATGTATACCAGATACCAACTGAATTTGTTAATTAATTCTATTTCTGAAAATGCGGATTTTCTCTGATGTTAATTTGGAAAAACAATTAAATTTGCTCGGTTTTTCAGAAAGGTTAGTGCTCGGTCGAGACGAGCGCTCGGCAAATTCGAGTGCTCGTCCCATCCCTAATGCTTGCATCTATGCTCCAATTTGTTTAATTTTGCAACCCGTAACGGCAGCGGGGGGCTTTATGACCAACGTAAACGACATAATATGTGCAGACTTTTCCTACAAGCAATCAAAGCACCATGTTTAATTGAAACAGCGTACGGCTAATGGTTACAAAATTTAAAAAAAATTAAAGTACTAAGGAACTTTTACGTTGGTACACTGACTACATGTATGCCTAGGTATGCATGCAAACGAACATGGAACCTTAGAAACCAATTCAGAAAATGCGATTGACGGTTGGATGACTCCGGATTGGTAAACTACGCCACGAATTACCCCAAATTTGATATCTCGCTTGCCTTATGTAGTTCGCTTATCAGTTTATGAGGTTCCCTTGTGAATATGAACATGTATTCTGTATGCATCCTAACAAATGAGCATGTGGAAAGACTGACTACGGAGCTGGTTCAGTAGCTATAGTCTAGTCTCCAATAGACGGACAGGTGGACATGTCAATATCATAACTCTCTAAGAGACCCCACCTACCTAAACAGATTCTTCAACTGACGTATTCACTGCTAACATTTCAAGTCTTGGGATTTTCCTGGTATTAATAAAAAAGTTATTAAAAGATTTACATGCAACATTGTCACTAATTGAAGACTGGTTGGTTATCAAAATTCAAAATTAGGTCGCCAGATCAAGGCTATTTTTTCTGATTAGAAATGTCCTATAAATTCGGATGATGTATGTATTCCAAAATTAGTGCTATCAAGTGCGTAGCACTTTTGCGGACGGAGTATTTTTGTTGTTTTCAATTCGTTTAATTCAATTGTCAACCGCAATAACCAAGCTATTTTTTTCCTTTGGCCTATCATAATAGTTACTAATTCGCAACAATGAGTAAGCACAGTGCACAAACTAGATTATTACATAAGGATATAATATCGAACGTAATATGTTTTTCTTCTTAATTATTTTCTGTTTCATTTTTTTTGCATTTGCAGCGATTGTTGGACCACAGGCGTGGATTACGTCTGCTGTAGACGATAAATACGTGAACAAAGCGATCACTTTGGCTGTATCATTGAAGCGTGCACTGACGGCAAAAAAATTAGTAGTGTTAACCACCTTAGACGTTTCCGAGGAGTTAAGGTATGAAACATTTTCATTTGGCTAATCGGATTAAGGAATTAGTGCGGAAATTTTAAAACTGACGCTGGAGTCGAAAAGGTAGATTATTGGTTTACTACACGGCTGATGGATGGTAGCTAAATGACCTTCCTTCCGCACGATAAGCGATAACTTTCGAATGAGGTCACTGATTGACCCCAAAATTGGGACACATGTTCCAGTACTGAGGATCACCCCTGTTGCTTTTCAGAATTTTTGGTCAACGTAAGCGGTTACTTTTTTTCAAATTGAACGTATGGTTTGTGGTAGCTTATTAAGAAGCAATTTAAAAACTAAACAAGACTATTATTTAAAATTTCGAAACTTTTTAACGGGCAACGACGGGAAGTTGTTGAAAATTATTTTCATTGCAACATATGGCTTGTGATGGCATATTCCAAACGACGGCGGTGGTAAAAACAGTATATTCTGAGAACAGAACAATATTTTCTCGTTTTTAACATTTTTTCAGCTACGTCACTATCGCTGTTTTATCAATTTATTTTAAATTCTCCAGTCATCGCTAATTTTTGTAGTCCATACCATACATATTTTTGGCCATACAGTCTGAATTCAAATATCTCAAAATCCCACTAGCCAAGTCAAGTCTAGGTGGTTTGATATCAAGTCAAAGTTTTAGATTACATAAATGAATATTCGAGTCGACTTGGCTTAAAAATAGTTAGCTTTGAGTGTAAACTTATAAATTTAATGTTAAAAATATAACTTCCCCCACAGGGAGAAGTTAACGGATATATTCGACTTGGTCTTCCTGCTCAACCCAAAAACTCAAAACGGATGGAGTCGCGAGGATTATGCCAAAATTCATGCATTTTCTCTTGCTGTTTTCCACAAATGCGTCTATCTTTCGCCCGATACGTTGGTTGGTTTTCAATAATAGTTTGAAACTATTAGTTTTTTTACTAGAATTCCATTTAAAGTCGTTCTTTATAATTGAACGTTTTTTTTTGCAATTTAAGGTTTTGAAAAATTGTGACGAGATTTTTGACAAGTATATCACATTTGGGGCATTACAAATTGGTTCGAAAAACAAAATCGATCCCTCCATCTTTCTTTATGTTCCCAGCCGAGCTTTGGCCAAGGTTGCGCATCACGTTAACGTTGCTGGTGGTGGGGATTTCGCCACGTATTTTAATCATTGTCTGAAGAACCAAATTCCAGAAATTGAAACACTTGATGAGAAATACAACTTGAGACTACAGTTGAACGGGGATATTAAGGCAAGGTACAGTAAAAGGAGAACATTATACGATTCACATTAGATGTACAAATTGTTTAAAACTTACATTTGTTCGGGTACAGTTTGAACTCAAATGCGTCTATTGTCAATTTCGTTGACATTCATCCCTTGGATTTTCAGAAAGAAATTTGGAAAAAAACTTCGGATCAGATTGGCGCATTGGAGAAGGTACAAAAAATGCATATGTATATAATCAATAAAACCGACATAAACTCGAATAAGAAGCTGTGGAGTAACGCGATCAGTTTACAATGAAGAAAACCTGTTAAAAAAAACCCGAGTCTCCAGACCATAAAAATCTTCACAGATGAATAACCAATTTTACAGCTTTTATTGTATGCCCTTTTATTACGTAAATGAGCCTCAGTCCTTGTCAGTGGAGTATATTGGTTTCGATAGGGTTGTCCGTGTGTTTTTGAGTGTGTGAATGATAACTTTCGTAAGAGGTTACCAATTGATGCGTGCGTATCCACATCCATGTCGGGAAAATTTAATGGCGGGAGATTTTCACAGAACCCTTTCTAAGGAATTTGATTGTGTAATCGAAATGATCATTTGTGTACTTGGTAGTTTGCTGTTGATTACTGCTGGGAGATTTACATGGATGGTATTAAAAAATCTCCACTGGACGCGACAATCATTTCCCTCCACGACCATCACAAGACGGAGCCGATAGCCATCGTTGGCATGAGTTTCAGGTTACCTGGAGGAAACAATCCCGAAGAATTTTGGTCACTTCTTGCGGATGGAAAGAGTGCAATAGCACCCGTACCAGCGCACAGATGGACGAAAGAACATTCCTATTACTTGTGCAAGAATAGGAAGGTAGAAGCTGGATTCTTAAACATTCCATTAGACGAATTCGATGGGAAATTTTTTGCCCTGAGTCCAAAGGAGGTAGAGTTTCTCGATCCTCAACAAAGATTGCTGCTGGAAGTGACATGGGAAGCGTTCGAAGACGCCATGATTGATCCGTTATCCCTGAAGGGAAGCAAGACCGGAGTTTTTGTCGGCTCATGGGTACGACTTCAAAAAATATAATGAAATTTCTGTAGGAGTAAGTAAAGTGGTAAAATTGAAAAACAATTCATTCCACCAGATGCACGATTACAAGGACATTTGCGGTCACTGTGTGGACTTGGATTTCTTTAGAACGTATATGGGCAACTCGATAGCTTCAACGGCGGCAAGATTATCCCATTTTTTTGAAAGCACAGGACCCAGCATCGGAACGGTATGTACTTTTGAACACCAAAACTTTTACATTTATCTAAAATTCAAATATAGAGTATGAGTATGAATAATGTAAGTATATTCTCGGATTTTATTTTCTCAGGAAAGTGGATGTTCTTCTGCAATTGCTGCAGTCGACATGGCATGCAAAAGCCTAAGGAGTAGGGACTCTGATGTTGCAATCGCTGCTGGAGTAAATTTATTACTTCATCCTTTTGATGTAAGTATGATGGAATTTGTCATGTCCCCAGATTTCCGTTGCAAAACATTCGACGCTGAAGCGAACGGCTTTGCTCGAGCAGAGGGCTGTGCTACAATTCTCCTAAAAAGACTTTCGGATGCAGTGAAAGAGGGTGACAACATTTGGGGCCTCATTCGAGGAACAGCGCTGACTCAGGAGGGTCTCTCAAAAAGTCTGGGAACCCCCACAGTCCATTGCGAAAGTAAGGCTATGGAACTAGCCCTGCAAGATGCGTGCGTTGATCCCAGAGATGTGAGCTACATAGAAGCTCATGGAACGGGTACTGCCGTTGGTGACCCAAAGGAAATATTATCAATCACTAAAGCATACTCTAAGAGACGTATTGAGCCCCTGATTATTGGATCCGTGAAGACGAATGTTGGACACACTGAATCAGTGTCTGGACTCACAGGCATCATTAAAGTCCTTTTATCAATGAAGAATGAAATGATTCCCAAACATTTGAATCTGAATACTTTGAACCCTCATATAAATTTGGGTGCAATCCCGGCTGAAATCCCTCTGGAGCCGGTTCCTTGGCCGAGGATTGACCACAAACCTCGTATTGCTGGAGTCAGTTCCTTTGGAATTAGTGGAACAGATGGACATGCAATCATTGAGGAACCACCCCACATTTCTTTGCCTCACCTGGAATGCAATCAAACACGACCACTCCATATCATGAAATTATCCGCAAAATCCACGGAGTCTTTGGACGAACTTGTCCAGAAATACCAGAACATGTTCCTGGCGAATAAAAACGGTGAAAAAGATTTTGCAAATGTTGCTTATTCCGCGAATATTGGGAGGGCTGCATTAAATCATCGTGCTATAATAATAGCAAAAAATTTGAAGGACGCTGCGAAAATTTTACAAGACAAGTCGTTCCTGCAAGGGGATGTTCAGGCAAGCTCACAAAGCCTCTGTTTCCTATTTACTGGACAGGGTTCACAATATTCCGGAATGGGGAAACAGCTTTATGAGACCTCGCCAATCTTCAGGGATTATTTTGATAAATGCGATAAGATCCTCCATAGACGATACAACATTTCCATCAAGAACGTTCTCTGGTCGAATAATGGAAACAGTAAGGATCTTAGCAGAACCTTATACTCCGGCTGTCGTTTCCGCAGGTGCTTTAAATTTTGAAGACGCTTTAATGCTCGTCGCAGAAAGGTCGCGACTTATCGACAATCTCCCTCAAGGACGAATGCTTGTGATTAAGGCGGACAAGAAGACAGTTGACGAAAGGATTTCCGCATTCCAGAAAATAAATCCCGAGTTTTGGGTTGATTACGCAGCGTTAAACTCTCCAGATCAGACAGTTGTTGCAGGAGACTGTAGATGGATTGAGGAATTTGAAAAATTTTGTACGCAAAATTCTTTGAGGACAATCATCTTGGCCGCGACTCACGCATTCCATTCGCGACATATGGAACCCATGTTGGACGCCTACCAGAGAGTGGCGTCAACGGTGAAGGAACAAAATCCAAAGCAGGACGCCCCAAAATACATTTCTGGAATGGAAGGTAAATTGGTAGAAACTAATGAAATAGACGCAGATTATTGGGTGAAGCACACGCGAGAGAAAGTCAGTTTCGTGGATGCGTGTAAAGCCGTGGAGAAAGAAGGATGCACTCTATTCCTGGAAATAGGTCCACATCCCGTACTATCGGCTTTGACAATGATGAATATGGAAGGTGTCAGCCACCATATTAAATGCTTACCCTCCATCCGGAAAAAAGAAGAGGAGTGGGTAACCTTGTTGAACACTCTTTCCAAACTTTATATGTCCGATTGGAAAGGAGAAATTGACTGGAAGGGATTCGATAGGTTTTACTCAAGAGAAAAGGTCAAGTTACCTTTCTACCCATTCAATAGGAAACCAACTTGGATAAAATTCGAGCGAAATTCTTCAAAAATACACCCTCTCATTGGAAGCATCGTGCCCACGGCTTTGGGTGGCACAATTTTTCAATCCTCACTAACCCTCAAAAATACAAATTTTGTTGAGGATCATGTGATCGGGAATACTGTCGTATTTCCAGGTGCAGGATTCTTGGAGATGTGCTTAGCAGGAGGCCACTCCGCTGTCCATGGTTTTACGGTAGAATTAGTAAAGCCAAAACGACCAATACTTTTGAAATTATTAAAAATTGCGTCACCTTTGGCTTTTTACGAATCAAACATTTGCAAATTGGAAACCATAATTACATTAAATGAAAAAGAAGAGGAGGATTCGGAACTGGGATATTCTGTGGAGGTTCATCGACAAGCTGGAAGTAATGACGAAGCTGGACGCTGGATTCTGCATGCATCAGCAAAATTTCTTCCTGTAGCTCCGAATCTATCGCCGAAGGTTGCAGGGCCACATGACTTTACCATGATGCTTTCGACATGGCAAAAGTCGAATAGCAAGAATTTCTACGATAAGCTACCAGAAGTTGGGCTAAGGTTTGGACCAAAGTTTCAAAGTCTTGAATACGTATGGAAAAGTGAAAATGGTTTACTAGCATCCATCAAAATTCCCGAGGATTATCGAGATTATCTTATCCATCCAGTGGTTGCAGATGCAATGATTCAAGTTCTTATGCTCTGGATCAGTAAGGGTAATTTCAAAAAGAAGCTCTATGTTCCAGTCATGATTAATGAATTCATTTGGCTGAAAGAACCAGAGACCTCTAATCTATTTACACTTTGTTCTACGGACGAAAACAACGAGACGTTTTGTGCTTTGGTCGATGAAAATGGTACCACTTTCGCAGTCATGAAGGGGGTGGAGTTCATCGAGACCACATCAAAACTGGTGGAGGGTATGATTACCCAACAATTTGCAGCAATGCCTAATTTGTGGCAAGAGGTTTGGAAGAAAAGCCGTGGGCCTTTGCAAGGATGTTTGACGCATGAGACGTCAGGAGAAGAGCAAGATTTCAGCAGCGATGAATTAAATTATTTTGAAGAAATAAATACATTTTCTCATGACGAATTAAAGCTCTACAAAAATCTCGTGAATATAACGCGCCTTGGGATTTTGAAGGCTTTATATGAGCTTGGCTGGAAACCAGAATTTTGTCAAAGCTTTTCTATCGACTTTTTAGTGAGTACTTTTAAAATTAAAGAAAATTTCAAACAATACATTCGTTTTTTCCTACGCTCAATGACACTTGAAGAATGTGGCCTTTTAAAGTCAATGGATGACGAGGAAAATACGTTCCAATTCGTATCACGTCCGCCATCACAAGAAGAGGTTGAAGGTGGTTTGAAGTACGTCACCAGTTTAAATGACGTTAAAGACGAAGAATACAGACTGATCAAAGAGGTTGAAAGCAAACTCAACAAAATTTTGAAGGGTGAGGTGGATCCCTTGTCAATCCTTTTCCCACAGGATTCGCCAAGGCCTAGTGCAGCGAAATTTTACCAAAGTATTGTACGCAAAGGATCAATCGCACCATTTACAATAAAAAATGAGAAGCATTTGACTCTTTCTTTGAAGCAGTACTCAATCAAGAACCAGTCTCGAGCTACGTACCGATTTTTAGAGGTGGGCGCGGGCACAGGCGTTCTTACAAAACAATTTATTTCTAAACTTATCGAAATAGGAAAGGACCGATGTGATTTTGAATTTTACATAACTGACATTTCTCCTGCATTCTTTACTGCAGCTGAGAAAAACTTACGAGAGTACATGGAATACATCCATTTCAAGAAATATGACATGGAAACAGATCCTCTGGAACAGGGATTTTGTCCAGGTTATTTTGATGTTATCTCCGCCACAGAAGTGTTTCATATTGCGAAGGACGTGAAAAAAGTAATGCGAATGGTGAGATCTCTCTTAAAACCTGGAGGACTTTTCTTGGCTGGTGAAACTATCTATCCTGATGAGAGAACTACATTCTGTTTTGGTCTTCTCGACGGCTACTGGCAATTTGAGGACAGGGAATTTAGAAAAAATCACGTCACACTGACCCCAGAAATGTGGAAAGAAACGCTGACCGATGCAGGATTTTATCAAGTAAGAGTGACTGGCTCGTACAACAACAAACATGGTATTATCACGGCACATGCTGCTTACGTAGAAAACGATTTCTTGAAAAGTATCTATCCGCCAAAACATTCTTGGATTATTTTTGGTGAACATGATGACTTGACTGCAGCAATTTCTCAAAAACTCATTAATGTCAACAGGTAACCCCAGTAGCATCCAAAGGTTATGCTTTGGTACTTATACGGTGTTTTCTGGAGCTTTGAGTATTTACCAGAACTCAATGGGTACGTGGTAAGTATGAGCCAGTGTGTGGGTGCCAGGAAAAAAAGACGAGTGTCCATCCGGTACTTTCTGGCACCAAAAAGAACCGAATAAGCACCATCTGGTTCTTATTGACACTAATGCCAATTGTTCCGTCCTCATTAAAACAGTTTTCTCACGGTTCTAAATTGGTGCCAGTTCAGTGCTTAAGAAGTGCAGGAACCAAATAAGTACCATTCCTAACATCAGAAGTACAGTTTTTATTCCAATAATTTAAGAAGCAATAGTAACTAAATTACAATTAAAAATAAACTTTTATTTAAACTTCTGCCAGTGGTGAACTCATTCGGAATCAATCCTACTTTCGCCTTGCTCATCCTTTCGTTTGCTTTCCCTGAAACAAGAAATCACAATCAAAGAACTTATTCGCAACAGCTAGGATACCAGATAAGTAATATAAGACTTCACAATACCTTTTTTTAATTCGCATTCCAGACTTTTTTAACCAATATTCTACAGCCTTCTCAATATCACTGTCGTAAGCAGAAGCACCTTTTCTGTTTCGACGTACAGCGACTATATCCATTTAAAAAACGGTTTATTAAATCAACCATAAAAATGTAGCGGAGCAAGTGAGTATTTGCAACAAGACTTACTACAAACACAATTTAAAAAACAGGTTTCTTTGAAGCTGCGCTTTCCCGTACTCCCAGCAAATGTAAACTGCTGCATCAGGTCATCAGTCATAAACGCAGCAAGGATTCGATAGACTATTTGGTTTGGGCTATTTCCTCCTTTTGAGGCGAACATTGTAACCTATTAAAATAAAACAAAATCCAATAAAACTCGGTAGGCAAAAACCTAATACTTATTACTTAAATAGCCTACCAAAGATTCTTTTTCATCCGCCGAATTCTTCACTCTCTCCGCAAGACTGTCAAACGCTTCAAGGGAATCTACGGGAAGACTTATTCTTGCACTAGA
>JAHZMX010003749.1:0-33060 GCA_027743895.1 Seira musarum
AAATAAAATTCATTTGTTTACTAACAAAACCCAGCTGAGCGTAGATTTTACGTGGATAGGTATTGCCCCGTCAATTTATTATTGTCCGGGCAAAGCCTTATGCAAATAAAAGTTCAAGCGAAGAAAACAAAGACATGTTATTGATGTTATGTTTTGGCATGTGAATAATTTGTGCATATGAGATGTTCATTATCCCCAAACCAAAAACTCTAACTGCGTAGATCGTTGATAAACTATTTGAATATTCGTCGCTGTGGTTGATAGTGCTGAGACGATTTGAGTTAGCAAAGTTAAGCTCTTCGAGGATTTTACGAAGGAATTTCTTTCATCATATCATTAAAACTAAAACATTAAATTCCTTTTGAATGCAAAGTTTTCGCGGATACTACATACGTGACGAGTATCTGACCACTTCATTATATCATTCATAATATCTCTTATAGAAATTGCACTGCAAATTTATAAACTCATTCTTCAAACCAACAAGAACAAACGATAACGACTGATTTTCTAAATGAAATTAATGCTTTCATTCCATTAAAATTAGCTAGTCAAAGCTAAACAAAGCAGAGCGACGATGAAGGAAAAATCTGAACGCGTGAAAAAAAGGATAAAAATGCATTTTAATTATCTCATCCGCCTCCTCATCATAATCAGTCTCAATGATTCACTACTCACGCTCGTGATGATAAAAACGAGAGGGACGACCACGATCAGAAGCTGACCTGTCTGAAACGAGACCTCAAAATGCAGACAAGCGAACAAACGCTTTCCCTAATTCCTTTGCCATCTAGCAACATGAAACAAAGATACGTAGAGGATGGGCGTATAGAGAAAAAAAGAATGAAATTCCACGTCAGAGCCTGCTGACTAATGACAATTTTACTGTTTCATACACTTNAAAAAAAGAATGAAATTCCACGTCAGAGCCTGCTGACTAATGACAATTTTACTGCTTCATACACTTTCGTCATTCACTTACAATACCTACTTCCTACGTAAATACATATGCGTTCAATACATGCATGTATGGGTTATATTCGATTCTTCCCTTCATGTGGACCTGTGGACGTTTGTGTTCTTGCAGGAGTGAATACATTTTTAACTCTTTTCAATTTATTTTTGGGCAGAAAAGTCCGAGTCAGATGTTAGGAAGATGATACTTCAAATATTATCTTGTACTCCAAGATAAACCTCTTTTTGAATACATTATGATATGATATGATGATCCCAGTTCACCAAGAGTGACCACCACACCACCATAACCGTCCTGCTTGTTACTGAGAGGCCTTAGAACATTTCGAAGTTCAATGATTTCATCATTTGATCAGCAAAGTGTATCCGTTCCATGTTATGCAAACCTGATACTCTGTATGTTTTTGCCGTTGCGTATTTCTCAGTATTACGTACATATATGTGCATGATGATGATATGATACGTGTTGTAACAATTTCTTTGCCTTTATTATTGCAGTTAGACGATTTCTTGTTCACTCATTCACTCTCATCCCTTTTTTGCTCCTAAGAACCAAGAAGATTGCTCACACATAACCCATATCAACAGAAAAAAGAAAGAAATATCAGTGTTTTTATCTGCTATCTGGATATTTCAGAATCTGGATGGATGAGTAAGGAAAAAGGAAGGACAAGAGAAGAACACGAATTAGAAAAAAAAGTTGAAAGTGAAAAGGTTTCATTATATTGTGAAAGGGCTGAATATTATTATTACGTAGATTTTTAAAACCATCGTACTTCCTGCTCATCACGTCGTCGTCGCCAGTATAAAACAATTAATCTAGGGAAGAAATAAGTTTGTTACACAAGATTTAGCAAGATGACTATGGCTGCTGATTAGTAAGTTCACTCCCTATTAAATATTTTCTAAAGATGTTTCATATGATTGTGAACAACAATTACCTATATCTATTATTGTCTGCTGTTGTTGCATTGTGTTCAAACAAAAACAAAATCACATGACTTATCAAAATACTGGGACAAGTGTTGGGGGTGGAGAACCTTGAAAACTATTTAATTGGTCTTGTTGAATTTAAACTGTTTGACATTTTTTTAATTGTGTCCAAACAAAAACAAAATCACATGACTTATCAAAATACTGGGACAAGTGTTGGGGGTGGAGAACCTTGAAAACTATTTAATTGGTCTTGTTGAATTTAAACTGTTTGACATTTTTTTATTTAATTCTAAACTACTTTATTGTTGATAACCATTCGTAATAGGGGATAATGACACACCTATTTTGCTATCTTATAAGTTGGCCTTAACCACCAAGGCCAGGTAATACGGTTGAAGGAAAATTTTAACATGTCGAATTTACTATTTCTTTTCGTTTTTCAGTGACTATCTTTTTAAACTCCTTCTGATCGGTGACTCAGGAGTAGGAAAATCGTGTCTCCTCCTCAGATTTTCAGTACGTGAAACGCTTAAATGAAAATATGAATAAACTTTTAATTTAATAAAACTTTAAACTTTTGAATCCACAATTAAATGGATAGTTTGAAATTAATTACTTTTGCAAAAAATAAAATGATTGTTTCTTTAATTCTGCAGGATGATACGTACACAGACAGCTACATCAGCACAATAGGGGTGGATTTTGTAAGTTTATATCCATGTTTCGTTTAACTGACGTACTACTGTACAAAACAGGAGTACCTTATTATTGATTGACATATTCTATATCGTATAAACTAATCAAATTCTATTTTTTTACAGAAAATTAGAACAATTGAACTCGATGGAAAGACCATAAAATTGCAAATTGTAAGTTGCTCTATCGATTTTAAATGTTATCAGTATTAATAATACTATACTATGAATATGACGGGAGGAAAGAGGAAAAGAAAGTTAGAAATGATTTGTTAATCTCCACGAAGCATACATTTGATAATTTATTCACCACAAAGTACAAGTACACGTCCAAATATGGGATTATTTAAAATTTAAAGTTCAAATCGTTCCCTAAAACTAAAACCTTATCATGTGGTGTGGTGTGGTGTTTGGCTTGGTCGGTGTAAAGTTGTTGTGTTACTGCCTTCAATTTTTAAAATGAAAGACCGTCACCATGAGCTGATATTAATGTACGCCACACCATTGTTTGTGTTTGGTTGAACTGATGAATTACGCAGAGAATGTTAAGCTACTACAAATGTTAAGAGGTTCCTCTCATCTAATGTGGATTTGCCTTTATTCTTCAGTTACTCAAGTAATAAATATTTGAATTGTTTACATTTTCAGTGGGACACCGCTGGTCAGGAGCGTTTTCGTACTATCACCTCAAGTTATTACAGAGGTGCGCATGGTATCATCGTGGTGTATGACTGCACGGATCTTGAATCATTCAACAATGTCAAACAGTGGTTGGAGGAAATCGATCGGTATGCCTGCGAGAATGTGAACAAACTTCTGGTCGGAAACAAATGTGATTTGGTCGCCAAGAAAGTCGTCAATTACCAGAACGCCAAGGCAAGAAAGAAAATTATTGCCTTTCCAATTCTTTTTGCGGGTAACCTGTGTTGTGTTGTTAGTTTTAAATTTCTTTCTTGTCGTATTTGCAGGAATTCGCGGATAGTCTAGGAATTCCATTTTTAGAAACTTCCGCCAAGAATGCGACAAATGTTGAGCAAGCCTTCATGACCATGGCGTCGGAAATCAAGGCGCGTGTTGGACCTCAGTATAGCGAAGCTGATCCAACAAACAAAGTGAAAATAGATCAAGGGCGGCCTATTGACACCAAGCAATCATCAGGATGCTGCTAAGTTTTTCAAATGACACCGATCGCGAATAAAAGATAGAATACGTTGCCAGGCTTGTGTCTAGCAAGCTTATCAAGCTGTTGAGCAACAAAAAATAAAGGTCCTATTGAACAATTTTTTCTGCTTTGTTTAAGAAAATTTATACAAGGAGCGTTTTTTATGCTGCTCAACATCTTGAAGCTTTATATACATAATGTATCTTAATTCTATTCGAACTAAAAAAAAAATCTTGATAAACCAAATTTGAACACCGTGCGTGCAAATGTATAAACGTTTTCGTAGGGCGTCCATTTAAGCGATTAATAGCTTTTTTTGAAAGGAATGATCGAGTAAGGAACAAGAATTTTGTTTGAAATGTATCTTTATTTCTGTAATAATATTAAGGATAATGTTATTATGTTGAACATTGAATAATTTTGCGTTATAAAATGGGCTTAAAGCTATTATTATTGTTATTATTAAAATAAAATTCTGCTTTCATGATTTTTATTAGCGTACATACAGTCTTAATCATCAAATAATAATTCCAAAAAACAATGTCGTTTCCACTTTAAATTACTACTACACACAAGTTTCTAGCCGTAATAATCTTAGATTTCTATAACTTTATGGGGGAAACCAAGAGAAAATCAAAAGTAAAGTTTTCTTTTAGACGTGTATGTATCAGATTTATGAATTTATTATTGTTAGTGTAGTTATGTATTCATAATTAAGTCTTGTATAATGTACTTGTGTACCAGTTGTACCGAATAAAAAACCAATACAATCTAGTATTAAGAAAACGGACTTCCTTCTTTGTCTTTTGAAGCGCTACCAAAACCAAAACGTTCTTTCATTTGACATGTCCTGGCATCGCAAAAAATTATAAAAATTAAAGAGCCTCTTATGAATGAGACTGATTGTGAGTTTATGCTCATAATACCCCTTTGAACATTCTTGTTGATAATCTATTTTTTAGTCTAAAAAGAGACGAAACATCAATGAATTGAAAGGTATTAGTATTATGCAAATTGGTAATTTATTGGAAAAAGGTTACCTACATATTAGGGTAGAAATATTTAAAGTGTACGTACTACTGTCAAACAAGGTTTTTGTGCTTTGACTTTCACTACATCCATTGATACCATAATGCCCCAGAAAAATGCGGTAAAGAATTCTGCAGATGTAAATCAACTCATCGGCTCGTGACTTCCTATATTGATAGAAACTTTGAACATTGAACAAGTTTTTAAAAAAATCGTAAAATTATGTAAATGTGTTCAAATTGAACTGTAAAGTAAGTTTGCGGTTCAAACCGCTAGTCATAGATGGGAAACATTTTTACTTTCACCAGTGGAATTAGGAACGATCAGGGCCAGGACAAGCAGTCTGACAAAATCGACGCAAAGAAAACCTGGAGAAACGCACTATTTGTGGAGAAAATATTTGCGGCTGAGGGAAACGACGAAGACGACGACCTTGAAGACCCTGTCGAACGCATGTTGAAAAAGACTGGGTGTCTTGAGCAACATTATTCAGTACAAGTGAGCACATATTATAACACTTTCTCTGTTTCTTTTTTTTTATCTAATCCGAACAACTTTTAGAACTGATATGTACGATGTAATGTTAATTTTAAACATTCATTTACTTTTTCTTCTTTCAGGAGTGCATTGCAGAAACAAAGGACTGGCGACAGTGTCAAAAGCAAGTACAAGACTTCAAAGAGTGCATGAAACAGCATAAAAAGAGGGCATCCAAAATTTGGATTTGAAAATATCTTGAGCAGTTACCTTATTTTTTCTACTTTTCTCTACGATATCGACGCTTAATTATGGAAGATAAACCGTACATGTATTGGGGCGCTGTGGGGTCTGCTGTGATTTTCGGTGTTGGTTTTGTCAGTGGCATTCTGTATCGAAAAATGTTTCCTCCAGGAAATCCAGAAGTAATGGTCAACACACTTGCAAGAGCTGCCAGACTTACAGCAATCCGAGCAAAGGGGCTCGGAAGAACTCATAAGATGGTATTTGTTGTTCGAATGGACTTGGGAATGGGAAAAGGTAAAATGGCGGCCCAATGTTGTCATGCTGCAGTTATGTGTTACCAGAAAGCGATGGTTGTGGATTTGGCAAACTTGGACCTTTGGGAAGCGACCGGAACTGCTAAGGTTTGCTTGAAGGCTGACGGCAACGAAAATTCCCTGTTTGAACTCCAGAAGAAAGCTAGAGATATCAAGTTAGTCACTGCTGTAGTTCGAGATGCTGGTCACACGCAAGTAAGTACATTTTCATTACTCATCACAGTATGTGACTTAATGCCATTGTCATTATGATCTGTGATCTTACAGGTTGATCCAGGAACTATAACTGTTTTGGGGATAGGACCTGCTCCAGCTTCAGAAATTGATAAAATCACTGGGCATTTGAAATTGTTGTAGTGTCTGTGGGTATATGTATTTACTACAGTCAAATCGATTCAAGTGGATTCATACGAATGATTTATTTATTTCATGATTCTCAATTTACTAGCCTTAATGAGTACATAATATTTTATCGTATCATCAGATTTTGTAACGAACTAACGTAAGTAAGTACATACCTACTATCAAACAGAAATAAAAACTCGTCTCGTTTAAATAATCGTGGTATTGAGATAAATGGTTCTTTTAAAAATAAATCACTTCAAAAATAATCTGCACATTTCAAAGTTTAAAATAAAGAACTAAATCTTCATTTCTGTAATCACAATCTTAGATTTTTAAACAATCTAACAAAAATAAAGATAATCACTAAAATCACATGTTTCAACATGTTAAAATACTTCACAGCAGAATTATTACAATCATTCACATCAAATGAGCTTAATTATATTCCTTTTAATTTAGGTATTACTGTCTTAAATTTTTAGATTCCCTAACATGATTGAAACAGACAAACGTGTGATTTTATAATACCGGTTTTATAAAACATTAAAAATTACAATTTTCAAAGACTGTTATGCAATGCATTGATTGTTGAAGCTGCTCATTATAGAATGAGCGTTAAGCATTATTGCACAAGGAAGTACATTATGTTATGTAATACGAAGAAGTTTACTATAAATGATGTGTTCGTAGAAAGCATTGTTTGGCTTTGAAAATTCAAGTAATGCAGTGAGCTTATTTATCTTGGCAAATACGTTTCCTTCAGTCAATCAATCCGTTAAGATTTATCTCACTAATGAAATGAAACATTACGTTCAAAATAAACCGTTCTGTATCAGACAAAAAATAAAATACATTATTCGAGTTTACAAGTACAATTGTGTCCAAATCCTCAAAATTAACTTAATCGACTCTGCTTAGTTTAAGTAATGGGTATTAAAATACACACCTATTAACTTTGCGATCAAACGATATCTTCTGCGCTGAATTACATTTATGAATTGCATATGTACCAATACCTATAATATAGATAGATACATAATCATCATCGAACGTTGAAAAGTTGCATCCTTTTGACAAAACTCTGATTGCCTAATCAATCAATTCTTTAAGATATATAACATTTTTATATGTAATGCAATCCTTAAGATTACATTTCGTTTTTTAACCTATCTATTTTTTTATTTGCGATATAGCGACGGAACTGTTAGGATGGTGGCCGGTTTGACTTACAACAAGAATTAATATTTAGCTTGCTGGCTTTTTTAAACACCTTTTTAACGGTTATTAACTATGTAATAAAGTGATTGATTTAATAACTAGAAAAGTTAAAGTCAAGACATTTATGTAATTATCAGTGGCACATTGTCTTTGTCATCGGTTGTGAGCCCATTCGATCCATTTGAAAATCGTTGGTGCGGGTACTGATGGTTAAAATTTTGTAAAGTGTTTCCTTGTGTGAGGGAAACTGCTTCTGGGGAAGACACATCGTGGAAGGAATAATTCACAGGGTACCAATTAGGTCGTCGAACATAAGAATTAACGACGTGTGGAGCTTCATTGAATTCTTCTAATTCATCGGTGAGAATTGCATCCTTTGACATAAGGAGGAAATACTGTTCAGTTCTTGTTGGCCAGAGTAAATGGGTCATGATTGCAAACGCTAAACAATCTGCAGAGTACGTTATGCCTGTAAAATGATCAAATTTAAAGAAAAATTGGTTATGTACTACAATTTTTTCAACTGGAAAGTGGTTTCGCAAGAAGCACAAATGAATCATGTATTACCTAGCAAGAACTTGGATCGCCAAAGGGGAGATACTTGGAGTGCTATTAGAGCCACAATTGGAAGATAAATAAACCAAACCAGAGCAGCGGCTCCGAAATGAAGGAAAAAGTTTAGTTTGTGAGGTTGATGCTCATGATCCATAGTATCTTTGAGTTCGTAGAGAAACCAAATCATGATTAAAGTACGTAAAATTAGAATAAGCCATCCAGGCCATGTTTGATATTCATCAATATCTTCAATGACGTCCACTTCAGTCTGCCAACAAAAAGGGAAAAGATAAATATTTGAACTACTTACTTAAAAGATATTCATCGCAATAATATTGAATGTCTCTTTAACATAAACCGTTTAGATTACCTCTTTCCACACATATAGGAGGATATGCACGACTCCGTACGCAAGCCAAATTGAGAAAATAAAGGGCTTGCTCGTTAACTCCGTGCGCTGCAAAGAACAAAATTGAATTTAGGATTCATTAAGCCAAAGATATATTCGAATTTTAAAGGGTTAAAAGAAATGCATTTACCGTTACGGCCCATCCTTTCGCTAAGACGAGAAGAATAAGCATGAAAATTGCCTGAAAATAAAATAATAACAAAAAATTACCTCATACTTTCCATCTCCTACTTTCAACTAAAGAAAAGAAAAAAAGCTGAGACGTTTTCAGCATTGCTAAAAGTTCTCAAGAAAACTACTTGCCCGAGCAATAATGTCCATAACATCTCCGAAAACAGCAAGTCCAGGGTGGCCCTCCCCATCCAGCGAAAACTTAAGCACGTGAATGACATTTGATGTAACGGCTGTCAGTTCCAGTGCAACGCTTGCTGTAAAAAGTTTAGGAACAATGTGTCGTTGGCGTAAAACAGCATGGATTTGTAAGGGTACCAGGACCAAGTAGCAAAGAAAGAAGACTAGATAAATTTCCACCGTATCCTGTGCGGGCAGAATAAATCGAATTAAAGTCAACAGAAAAATGCTTCGCACGTGCAGTATTTTCGCTGGTAATTTTCTTCACGCCTTACCTGGCGATCAAATGAAAATTGGTATTCCAAAGGATTTTGATTCTTCGTGTACGGATTCCCATTTACAAGCCAAATATCGTAGTCGATGGCGGTATTATTTTTGCTGTATTCCCATTCGCAGGTGATAGGATTCCTGTAGCATGGAACAAGACTGATGTACCAGAACCTAAAAATAATTATACAAAATTTATTATTGAAAAGGGCATTTGAAATTCAATCCAAGTTACAATTGAATTATTTTCACGCAAGGATTCGTATCTTACTTTGCTTTATTCAAATCTGATATGGCGTATGTAAACTGATTTCCTTTAACGATGCTTCCATTCGTCGGAACATCATCAGCACAAATTCCATCCTTAGGACACGGAACTCTTTTGAACAAATGTTCAGTTCCTTGAGGAAAACAGATTGGATCATGTGCGACAAGGGATATCCGATCGAACATTCGCCTACATGCCCTGTCTTTATCTTTAATGAGCCTATTTTTATAAAAGTCGATAAAAAAGCCCCTATCCAAAACAACCAATGTTGCAGGATAAATCTGTGGTGGAAGCAGAGAAGCCGTTGTACTTTTACGAGTTGTTGGTGGTTTTGAGGTTGGGATTTTTGAAACCTTTTTTGGAGGACTTGAGGTTGTTGTGGTAGATGATTTTGGCGGAGCTATCGACGAAGGTGATGGCATCAATGATGATGGCGACGATGGTATTGAAGATGAGGTAACGGGTTTGGAAGAACTTGGTGGAAAGTTAATATGATGATTTTGAGAAGCTGGTGGTAGTTTGGAAGGTTTTACGATTGTTTCGGCTACTCTACCATGACCGAGTGGGTGATCTGAGGAAGAAGATCTATTCCCGCCTGGGTTAGGTGTAGCAGAAGAAGAATTTTTAAAGACTGGTGTGGACTTAACAGGAGCGATTGTTGTAGTTGTTGAAGTTGTGCTAGCTTTCGACTCGACATTGGAAGCATTCTTCTGGGGAAGCACAGCCCTTGGAACTCTGATTTTCGGTATTAAAGCCGCGGGAGGAATACTAGGAAGTCTTGCGATCCTCCCCACCCGTGGGGATGGAACAACAGTTATATTTCCAAAAATAAAACCCTGAGTGTCATTTTTATTCGCTAGTTCTGTTTTCTGGAATCCAAACTTTGATAAAAATAGGAAAAAATCTTCCTCAGGATTCCATCTTCCATAAACATGGAGTCCCAGACTCGGTGTCAAAAATAAAAAATTAATTAACAAAACTACAACTACGACAAAACTAGCAACATTACAATTCGATTCCCGGGTCCGGATTAACATTTTGTAAACTGATACTAACACTAACGGATGACAAACTCAAGTTTAATATTTCGACTGGAAGTTCATAAAGGTCCCGATTGTAGGAATGGAAAAATATTCCTTCTCGTGATCTACCCACACACATCATACCATAACTAAAACTTTTTCTATTTCACTGTAGTAGTATATCACGGTCCGATCAGTCGTTATATGCAATAATAGCCTTACAAACGCAAAATGTTATGCTGATTGTGGTAAAAACGGTCTTTTTTTGGAAAGTCTAGCGATCCACTCCGGAAATAATGAAAGCAGCTGCGGTGTACAGGCTGTTCCAGGACCTGCTGGAAGACTGTAGCTGGACTCGTCGCGTCACCAACTTCCTTTTCCACTCGATAATTCCATTCTCGGTCTTCTCTCACTGTAAAAAAAATAGTTTTTTAAAAATAAAAATCCACCCACAGTTTTCATTTACACAACACCTCGGGTGCCGAGATCAATTTGACTTTTTTACTCAAAGACTACGAAAATTTTAAAGGTGTCTGGGCATATGACAATATTTTTCTGAAGTCACTCAAACTGACTTTTATCTGACTATGACAAAAAATAATTTATTTGGTACCAATGCATTACATGAATGCCATTGCACTGGCCAGGCGCTTAAGAAGACTTCTCTTCATTTGCCACAATAAACCTAAACATAAAAAGTTAGACACCACGCCAGATCTCCACGTTACGGTTAATTAGACGGTTACTGCATTGCATTCTACCTCTGCCACATGTACGAAACCGATGCGATGAGCTTATGAGAATTTTTGTATAACACATACCCATGAGATTAACAATAGCATCGTCTAGTACCTGTGAATAAAGGACTGCGATGATGACAAAAATACTGACGAATGTTGTAATTGTCGATTGTAAAGAAGCTGATTACTGATGCGAAATGCGAATAACTTCACACTGAAGACTTGAAGGATTTTTTGTTTACATTCTCTTATTTTGTTTTTATGTGCATGCAAATGATTTTTCGACTCCTTCACTTGGCTCTTAAACTTGTCTTGTGTGTTCTGTGTGCATGTGTGTGAAAATGAAAATTTTTACGATAAAAGAAGACCAAAACTGACTGACTATGAGCTTAAGCGCTTGCTTTTGTTGATGCATGCGCATGCATGGAAATGGAAAAGTACTATTCAACTCATCAAGCAATAATACCTCTAAACAGCATTATTACGAAAGCATGTCAATTGCCCTAAAAATTTCGCCCTAAGGTATATTTTACCCAAAAGTCAATTACAAAAGCCATGATAAGGATAAGGGACGTAGCTTATAGTTCTGTTCTGGTAGATAATCTTTGTTTATGATGAGCCAAAAAAAAAACTATAGTGTGCATGCACTGTTGAAAATTGAAAATCGAAAGTGTTGAGGCTGAGGTATTATAGATAATCTAACTCTTTCAATTTGTGCAGTGCCTCGGTCTTTATAAATTCAAATTTTGAATTAATGAGTAGACTAAAGATCCCATGCCAAAATTAAATTCACTGAAATACTTTTCCTCTGCTTTGGCAGATTTATTTTGATGATTTATACATTAAATATTTATTAAAAAACTTTTATGGGGCACTCTGATATCCGTGGTTTTACTAGACTCATGAGATCATTGCCCATGACTCATGAGCTATGGCGAAAAAAATACTGAATTATTTGACTTAAATTACGTAGAATGTGCACGATGTTTATTTATGGCTTATCATGAAAGTGTACTATTGCCAGTGCCAAGAACGAAAAGATATGAAGTGGCGAGAATCTTTTCATTTGCCTACGTTAGTGTGCAGTAGGGCAATCCTTTGATGATATTTCAATATTTGCAGTTTTTTAGCATCTTCATGAAATTCACTTAAAAGCGACACCGACATTACTATTGGTGTAAGTTAAATTTGTACAGTAAACCGTTATACTTAATCACAGGAATTGGAAGTTATGGTCAATATTATTAATGTAAGAGCTTTCATATGGATGGCCAGATTAACCTTGAGTGCATCCCGATATTCAAGGATTGAAGCATAAAATTATAATTAAATCATTCAATGATAGAAGCATCATCACCCATGAGCCTAACAAAACAGAAACAAAAACTTACAAGAGTGTCTCATGTTACCCTATCTCGAGATATAAGAGCAGAGTTTTTTAAGCTAAAAGGTAAATTATTAACCCACTAACACTAACCGTCAAAATAAACTACGATGTAAGTAGTCAGCAGAGTCACTGACGACGCAGTTGTATATTCATCTGCATCTCATCTCAAACTTTATGCCCAAAATCATAAACTTTTAATTCCGTGAAAGCGGAAAATGAAATTGTTTCTGATAATATTCGCACATTACATACCTACTTATAAAAGTTCAGATTTATGATTACCGCAAACGTTATGTTGAGCTGAAAAATCCACAAACTCAATTAAAGGCGTAGTTGAATACATTGGGAAAATATGCATGCCAGCTGTACAAAGTAAATGAATACCTACTTAAGAGGTTTTTATTAAAGGGAGTTAACGCCTCTATAACTCTATCAGAGACGACTTTGCACGATAGTTTACATAGGTTATGTATATGTATTGGACTTATTCGATACGTTACCAAAAATGCCAAACATTATAATTTTTATTCTTATTTATTTAAATACGCTGTGTCTGCCTACCTTCTAAATATATGAGACTTGAGAGAATTTTTTTATAGCATCCGCGATTTTTGTTTTACTTAAGTATGCAAAGTTACTTTGAAATTAGTAAGAAAGAAGCGACGAATGCTGCTTATATCAGAAGGCCACGCATTTATGCAACTTTTGCAAACAGGAAAAGACAAGAAGGTTGTCTGTCTGTGACTGGAATGAATGGAACAGATAAGATGAAACATGCTCAATAATATGCAACGTATCTAATAAAATTATCTGAAGAAAATATACTAATGAGTGCAGTGGGTTTACGGTGTTGTTTTTCATTATCGATAATGCCGAATGTTGCATAATAAGCAAATTTTCTGTCTGCATTTACTCTGATTGGATGAAACAGGTTTTAAAATGTTTTTTTTTTTTTTTTTTTTGAATACATGCTGTCTGATTTTGTCTAAATGACTATCACATTTTTTGCTCTCTTCTTCATAATATATGTCCTTTTGTCTGGCATACTCTGTCTGAACAAAACATGAATTGGCATTAGGAATTTATAGACGAACCAGCGAAGAAAAGGTTCTAGTTCAGTCCAGCGTAGCTTACTAAAGAAATACTTGTCTTGTCGTAACGTAAATATAACATGAGAGAATAGATTTTCTGACACAATGTTGGTGATGATAGTAAGTACCACGATTCACGTGTACACTAGTGAGCATTAAACAGCTATAAAAATAATCTTTTCTTCACGTGTGAGTAGTACTGATACGCATTAAAACGCTTCTTTGTTGGATGAATTCTCGCTTCAATTAAAATCGAAACGATTAATTGTGGCGGAGTTTGTTCGTGAGACAAAACGTTTAAATGTGACAAAACTGTTTTAAATAAACAACTAAGTTTCAAGAAATTAATTCGAGAGCAGTTTCACAAACTAACTATGACTCGAGCTCTACAGCGGTTTGCGGTCTCCTACCTTGCTAAGGATTTATCAAAGTCCTACTCACAGGTACCGACAGTTTAAACTTTTTTTTTTTAAATATCTTAATAATAAATTCTTACCTTTTATGATGATAGTATATTAATTTTTTCACTGTGACACAAACTGTGATTGTGATTGAGGAAGGCTTAGCCAGCTTTAATCATAGATTCTCGTAGCTTCTTTATTTTACAATGAACGCTCAAATGCGTTTTATTGATACGAGCGCAGCAGTAAAATATACTTATGAATAAATTCCATTCATTGCAAAATTATCGTATCGTTTTAATATAATATGTTTTGGATGAACGCTCAAATGCGTTTTATTGATACGAGCGCAGCAGTAAAATATACTTATGAATAAATTCCATTCATTGCAAAATTATCGTATCGTTTTAATATAATATGTTCTGGCTTTGGCTGATGCTTCGGGAAGTTCAGTTCTAGTTCTTTAGGACACTATTCAAGTAAATAAATACTGTTGCGTTTCATGTAAACCGATAAATGCGTTCTACGTCTACAACCAAGCGATTAAGCGTTTAACAAGATTAATCACTTAATCGAAGTACATCTAATACATATTATCATTATCGCAGATCGCATAGATGTCATGAAAAGTGAGCCTAATGGCAGTGATTTCGTAAATCTCTTGACGAAAACATAAAGTGAGCACTAAAAAGGGAAATGCATTACACCAAGTAATTAATTAATAGGGTTAGATTCGTAATACGATCCGTCAATTATTCTAAAGGACAGAAATTAAACTTCACATTGCACGTAACACAGCTCTGGAACAACTGATAGTCTTTACCCTGGGAAAATGGAAACGTGACTTCTTTTCTTCCAACTTTATCTTACAATTCCACATATAAAATCAATGTACTTACACGGAAATCATATAATGATTATATTATATGCTTTCTAAAAAAAATCCTTTACATGAAAATAAAAGATTTTTTTTCTTGCTCAACATGAGGTAAACACAGATCAACGATGAAGAAAAGTAAACGAGAGAAGAGAGAACATCGTTTTACCACCACCACATCATGAACCATACCGCGTAAGAATGAGAGGAAGAGTTTTTTGGTGTTGCGACATAACGCAAAAGATTGCTCATCCATAAGACTCTGTAGGCCAGAGAATAAGAAACATGTCTACTGATTGCGCTTCTCATATAGGGTTCCACTTAACTTTCACAATCATCTACCACCTACTGCTCTGGTTGATAGAGCAAGTGAAAGAATCGTAGATATAGTCCAACCGACTCTACTACTCCAAGCATACAAAAAACTTTCCATCGTTTTCATATAAAAGTTTTTTTTTCTTGTATGGGGACGTGCTTCTCTATTTCTCTGATACAGAATAGTCATGAAAAATTTTTGGAGGAAAAACTTTCACAGAAAGGGAATCATATTGCTTTGTCTTTTTTTCTTTGAAAAGCGGAAGTATTATTCCTGCTTTCATCAACTACGAATAAAATGAAATGAAGTGAGCCAAAGGGACCTCAGGCAAATTGTTGTCTCTTCGTGGGAAAAATGAGTAATGCGGAAACAATATAGAGGAAAATGCTTTTGTTTGAGCGTATGGAGCCAGAAAAAGATCCAAACGTGTTCATTTCATACGTTTCACCGCTTTTTTATGTAGTACTTTTGAATTTTCCATGATGAAAACAATTCCACTTCTTTGTATGTTTGGATCAAATGGGATAGCTTAGCAAACCATCAGAAAAAAATGAAGGAAGAACGTCATCATCATAAAAAGAGCAAAATAATTCCTTGGCAGATGAACATCAAAAGCTAAAAATCCACAGAATCCTATTGCCCACAAAAAGAAAGGAAAATGATGTTCATATAACTTTACATTATAAAGCCTTGAAAAGCAATTCGGTATAAAAACGACAAAGGATTCCATCTCGTGAAAGAAGATAATTGCGTTGAGGGAGATAGCATTTAAATTTTATGTCACTATAATGTGATGACTAGATGACTGCTCACGCGGGAGATAAATTATCCGCTTTAGTTTGCCGCTGTTTAGCTAAGCTAGGGCTCAGGTAATGTGTGTTTGTATAGATTAAGGGTGTTTCACCAGAGAAAACTTTTTAGAAAATGGCTTTTCGAGAAATATTGCGACTTTCTCTGATATTATGTTTACTCAAGATAAATAAATTACACACATCCGTGGCGCGCGGTCTCTCTTCTTTTCCCTCGCGCTAGCTCTCCACTTGTGTTACGCGAAATTATAAATGAAATGAATGATGTTGTGTAAAGAAGACAAGAAGTATGCCCTTGGCTCTTTCGAAACGACGCAATATTAAACAGTTCTTTTAAACATTTTTACGGAGAACGTCTACAATTCCAGAGGGAAAGTTATTATTTTATGGTTGGTCAGGTGAAAGTCATACATTTTCGGATGGCACGTTCACAAAATAACTCAACCAGAGAAGAAAAAGGTGATAGATGCTTCGGTCTCGACAAGCGTCAGTAATGATGGTGTTGATGTACGGTTACGTGCATGGTTTTGATAATGAACCAAATAAAAGGATGTATAACCACAACCATGTAAGCTTGAGAACTCTGTTCTTAAGAGCGCTAACGAAGGAAATTGAGGAAACAACCGCGTGGTCAGCATATCATAACTTATCTTGTTCGAAAATAATAGATTGCCTCGATTTTTACGGTTTATTTCTCAAGCTATAATACAGTATAAAAACTACTTACATACTAATAAAGTTACAACATATATACGGCCTATACCACAGTCGCAAGTTATCAACAAACAACCTTATCTTATTCTTCCTATTATTGAATGAAAATGATGAAAATTGACAGGTTTCATTGCTAACAAATAACGATATATCACTATGCCTTATACTAAATTTTATATGATACCAGTTAGGACAGCCAAGAAATATCAAATACTGAGATCAAATACGTCCTTGTTCTTTTCTAAAAGTCCTTCTAAACTTGGATTAAATTGAGTTTTTACTCGTAAAAATGTAATACCATTACTAATTCTATTTCGAGTCAAGAATTTTTACGACGAAGCTTCTGCTCCAATTTTAAATTGGGCCGAGTGACCTACTATTTACATTGTGGCTTCATGTTCATCGGAAAACCGGGCCCCCACCCTGACAAAATTTATTACCGAGAGATAAAATGGAGTAAAGCAAGCCTTTCTCGTCTCCATCTTTTCAATTTCGTAAAAAAATTGAATGAGGGTAAATATTAGGAATTCCAGTTGATATACGCTCATAAGTAGGAGTAAGCAGCAAAGTGAATTATATCTCATAAAAAATTCAAATTAAAAATATGAGTTCAGTAAGAGAATATAGTATTCATGACATGTACACAAAGTACTGCTTCTTCACAAGATTTATGAAAGTTTGCAATTTCCTACTTGATATGGTGGTGCTCATTAAAAATTAAAAGGTTCCGCATCAAAGCTAAGAGAAAGTTTACGTGTGCCTTCTCCAGAAAAAAAGGGAAAATAAGAAAGCTTCAAAACACGTAGGTATGATGCTGCAAACAAAGGCATGTTGATTTGAATTGAGAAAGAAGGGCTGGAAAGCCATTCTTCCTTTAGCTCTCAGAGATGAGATGGAAGTAAAAAGTGAAAGTTTCCTGGAACTGGAAGCAAGAGCTTTTTAGTATCTTACTGATACTGGCTTTTATTTTTTTGTTAATTTGCTAGTCGTTGTTCTCCTTCCAGCAACGTCATGTTCTTATAATTTATCTGAGCTCTTTTTCACCTATTTTATCAGCAGGCGTATGCATCCCCTCAGTTAGTTGAAGCAACCCAAGGGAAAGATGTAAGAAGCAGCCGACTGAAAGAATTTAAGAGAAGGCAAGACATCCTACCCTTTTCAGCCTTTCTAACTGATAAGTATGGAAGGAAGCATAATTATCTCCGGATTTCAGTGTCAGAAAGATGCAATTTGAGATGTGAGTAGTTTCTTTGATTTCATTTCTATCCCGTTGCATTTATGAACACTTCGAAAGCTTTGGAGGAGAAATTTTTTTGGTACGGTCAATCCAATTTTACGACTGATGAAACTGATGGAAGCTAATGCAAAAAATCTCATCAATAAATCAAAGGGATTTTATTTGCAGAAAGAAAGAGTCGTATAATATATTTGCTCATTTTGAAACGAAATGTAAAGATCAAAAAGATCTTTCAATTATAAGTTCCTTTACAGATGCAAAACATTGACAAAGACTACATTGCGCATTGAATGAATGTCATTTTTTTAGGCACATATTGTATGCCCGAGGAAGGCGTCCCACTGACACCCAATTCGAAGCTACTCGGAGCAGCAGAAATAGTCAGAATTGCAAAATTATTTGTAAGCCAAGGTGTCGACAAAATTCGAATAACAGGAGGAGAGCCTTTATTGCGAAAAGATCTTCCAAGAATAATCGGTAAAAAAACGTAGTATATTCTTCTGTCCCATCAAAATGCATGGAAATATTGTTGAGTGGGCAAAATCGAAACACTACTCTATTTATTATCATGTGTCTCACGTAGAGCAACTCTCTGAACTGAATCTAAATTCGATTGGGATTACAACAAATGGTATCCTTCTGGCTCGTCTTATGCCAGAATTGATTGCAAGTGGAGTCACAGCAATCAACGTGAGCTTGGACACATTGATACCGGAAAAATTTGAAAAGATCTCAAGACGTCCACCAAGTGCTTGGTTCAAGGTATGGAAGGCAATAGAGATGGCTGACCTCATGGGATATTATCCCCTCAAACTGAACTGCGTTGTTCAGAGGGGAATAAATGAGGACGAGATTTGCGACTTTGTCGCGCTGACAAAGGATCGACACCTCGATGTCAGATTTATTGAGTACATGCCTTTCACCGGAAATCGATGGGATGTTGTTAAAATGTTCTCCTATAAAGATATGGTGAAAACTATTCAAGAGAAATATCCGGACTTTCAAAAACTCGAAGATCCAATTTACCATACTGCAAAGGTACAATTTTATTCCAATTCTAACCAGGGACCTAAGTAGGTACCTGGTAGCAAAAGTTTTAGAGAATATATAAAAGTTGGTTTGCTTTTTGAAATTGAATTCATTGCTAACTTAATCCATTAAAATGAAATTCATGTCAAGGAAAGTCAAATGTTTACATTTCCCTATTTTTTAGGCATACAAGATCCCAGGGCATTTAGGCCAAGTTGGTTTCATAACTTCCATGTCCGACCATTTTTGCGGTGGTTGCAACCGTTTGAGAATTACTGCCGACGGAAACTTGAAAGTTTGCCTCTTTGGGAATGCTGAAATTTCTTTAAGGTAGTAGAAAAGGCTTACATTTACTTTTATATATATAATTCAAATTCTTGTGACATTTTTGTCATCTAAGTAGTTTCCATTTACTATAAACAAGAAACGTTCCACTTTTGACTTTTTCCCATGAGTTATGAACTCAAAAAATGCTCACAGTTAAAACTGTTATTTCTTGGAAATGCTTCAACAAATATATTTTGCAAAAGTTTATTTATTTCAGTTTCTCCCTACATTTTAGTTTATACGAATATACAATTACATATTTTTGTAGGCGTTCCTTAAAAAAGTTTACTTCGCTTTGTCTCCATTTGCATTGTCTCATTATTCCTTCTCAAATCTTTTCTTGGTTGCTTCCATTTTTAGAGATGCGATGCGGAGCGGAGAGCCAGATGAAAAACTACTTTCGCTCATAGGTGAAGCGGTACAACGGAAACATCCAAAACATGCAGGTAGGCACGCAATCATTCTCATAGAAGGACAGTTATTTTAAAACTTTTCTCGAAAGTTTAGGATCTCATGGTCTCAATAAGAGGATCAAAAAGGAAGCTGAATAAATCCTTTCCATCTTGTATACTTAACTCCAAAAAAAGGAAAAAAAAAGAAAAGAAAAAGAATTGCACAGCTACAATTTTCTTTTCAGTTTTACACATTTTCATTTATAAGATATTTTTTTACAGTTCAACTATTTTTCTTTCTGATACATTATGCAGTCAACGTTTTATATTGTATTGGCATGTTTTGCTCATTCCCTTCCGGGATTTTTTATTTATTTTTACTTCAGGGATGCTGAACCTGGCCAAGATGGAAAATCGACCAATGATATTAATCGGTGGGTAGAGCACTGTCTGTCTCTGTCTCTCTCTCTTTCACAATCAAAATGTACGTCCATTTTTTGTGCTCTATTATTTCTTCCTTTCCTTTTTCTCTTCACTTTTTTATTTAAAATTCGTGCGGGTACTTCCGTACTCCTTCTTTTGTGTTCGTTTGTACAAAAAAAGAAACTACATAACACCCAACTCATTTTTTATTCTTTCAACGAACTCTAAATTAATAATGAGAGCATTTATTTCGCCAACTTGCCAGTTGATCAGTATTTGGGTATGCGCGTTCAATAAACTCGAGCCAATACATGTATTTAAATAAATGACTTCGCTGCAAAATGAATGCGAGAAAAGAGAAAGCTCTCCACCAGAACAAAGGCTTTCGCTTTCACAGTTTCTCGCAAGTAAATTTTACATTAGGCTTCTGGCTCACTTATGGATTCTTTTTGTACTTTAAACAAAAGAAAAAGTTCATTTCGACTCTTAATAATATAACGGTTAAAGCACTTTATCAAGTTTCTGCTATGCTTATTTTGTGTGTATCTTATAGAAGATCGTTTTAACCCTACGGTGATTCCAACGGAACAGAGAAACCCTACGAATGTTGACCGGAGAAATTACATTAAGATTCCCTCGCTCTTTGATCTTCGAAAGGAGACCAAAAAGCCTATACTCGTGGGGAAAGAAGAGGTACTAAGAAAACCATATCGGTTGAATGCTGCATCCCTATCATCGCTAAGTCCTCGACAATTACTGTACTACTCTGAACAATTACCTGACTTAATGAGAACAAAGGGAAGAGTAGAGTGGGGGAATCATCAACTTTGCCGATACTCAACGACAACGAGACATGACCATAATAATAATAATGATGATGACGGCGCTACCATAAAATTAACAAGAGAAACATGGGAAGCTCCATGCGGGAAAGAGAAAGCAAAAGTTTTACTTTCTCTAGGAAATAATAATGACCCTGTTGGCGAAGCTGCATCCTCTCCTGTGGCAAGCTCAAGACTGAGTCATGTAGACTCTGGAGGGAAAGCACGAATGGTGGATGTGAGCGAAAAGAAAGTGACAACAAGAGAGGCTGTAGCACAAGCAAGGGTTAATTTAAACCCAGAGACTTTCGAGGCTGTTTCAAACAATAAAATGAAGAAGGGGGATGTCCTCACAGTAGCGCAAATTGCTGGTATTATGGGAGCTAAGCACACATCTAATTTAATCCCATTATGCCATCCTCTACCATTACACAAAGTTGATGTTAATCTGGAGCTTTGCAAAGAGAGCAATAGCGTAGTTATTCAAGCTCTTGCGAGAACTACTGCAATGACTGGAGTGGAGATGGAAGCCTTGACTGCAGCAACTATTGCTGCCCTTACTATTTACGATATGTGCAAAGCCATGGGACATTCCATTACTATTACTGATGTTAGACTAATTAAAAAATCCGGTGGGAAATCTGACTACCATGTACCTTCATAAAACTGTAGATGTTTAGTGTCAATTTAAATAAATTAAGTTTATTGTTATTATATGCGCATACAAAATAGTTTGGAGTAAAATTCTCATTAATTCTCGAAAAACTTAATTCATGTCTTTATAAAGTTAATTCACAAATGCAGGTTTTCTCTACCTAACTACAGTTACATCAACATGTAAGTATTTCTAGCAAAATATAGAAAAGAGAAACTAAAATCTTTGTACCATTCCGGTAGCATTGGCCCCAGGACCTTGTATGTGAGCAGTGGGAGTCCCCTGCCTTGGAACTGCTGCTGCCGCGGTACTAGGCACGTTCTGTTTTGATCCCATTTCCTCGTATACACGAACTGCTAATGTCGCTCTAGGGCCAGTCATCCATATTCGGCCCTCGTAGTCTACCAGAGATGTGTCCACCGTTACGTTAGTAATTCCAGGAAGACTAAGAGAAAGTAGAAATTGTGCTTGGAAAAAGTCCCTATGCGGTACAATATCCTTTACGAGTTGCATGGAATCTTGATGGCCCTAATTAAATACACAAAATACGAACATTAACATCAAAAAGAGAATTACAGTAAACTCTACTTGCATCCTTCACTTTATTACTATACATATATACATACCTTCATGTCCATCATATGAGATCGTGAATTCGGTGGTGGTGCAGAAGTCACAGTTATCCGAATAGCCTTTGGTCTCCTGAATGATGAATGTACATTTGATTTTTGTGACCCTTGATTCCCACTTTGTTGCAAAACTCCTTCGATTTTTAAGGCAAGATTACCACCAAGCAATACAGGGACAGTTTCTCCTCTTGGCTGGGGTGAAACGGCAATCTATACGTTATCAAAGCAAAGCGTTTTCCAGTGAACATGATAAAAACAAGTTATTGGTTATTAAAACATGCTGAACCTGAATCTTACTTTTGTCCTGGTATTCTGCAAAGTCTGAAAGAAAAAGCGAGGATACGGCAGGGGTGTCTCAATTAACAGACAAATGGCCTCTCTAAGCCTTAGAATTTGCTACAAAATAGTTTATGAAATTACTTTCATGTTTACGCAAACGGATAGCAAAAAATTTCAATATGGTACCTCAATTATCACATTGTGAACTGTCGATGGTTTCAAGGGTTCAATAATTTCCATTGCCTTCTTGCAAGCTAAAATTAGAGACCAAGAGTTTCCTGCTTCCATATACTTCATTGCTGTACAAAATGTAAAAGGTGACTCATCGCCTGAAAATGACGGGTGATCTTTAGACACTACGACCTTCTCAATTGCCCTTGACACCATCAAACACATTTGCTGAAGGCTGTAAATTAAAAAATGAGTGCATATGATATGATGCTTGATTACAATTAAAACTGCCGTTCTAATTCAACGTAAAACGAAATAAAATAAATATGAATATAGTGCCACTTACATTTGAATATTTAATAGGGACGAATTATCTGCATCAAATGCTGTCTGATATAGGCGTCCATACATGTCGCTAATCAACTGAAAATCTCGAACGGATTTCCGCATCTATTTGTGCGAATCAAAGACATTTTGTTCTGAAATTTTATTAAGACACAATGAGAAACTAAACTGCAAGATATTTCATTAGACTTGCCTGTGTAACAACTCTGCCGGCCTTCAAAAGATCATCTCTGGCAGCGGATGCAATGTTATGAGCGATTGCAGGGGCAGGAGCTAATGTTATAGCGTTGCAAGAAGTAAGAAAATTTGTAAATGCTGCAAGCATCTCTGAACGCAATCGGACGTAGTCAATCTGAAACTGCAAGGACCAGACAGGACAACTTGCGGCCTAAAATTGATTAAAAGCAAAATTAAATTTCACGATAAGGGAGCGATAATAATTAACTGTGTTATGATTATAATAGTAACCTTCAATGTGTTCACTGCCTGAACATAACTACTGCCTGCAGACATTAATCTGAGGTGATGTTTTGTATCATTTTGAGACATTACTTTTTCTGCTTGCGCAATCAACTTTAATGAGGAAAGCCAGAAATGAAAATTTTCAGAAGATACTGTCTCAGGCATGGAATTTAATGCGGTGACAGCCAAATTAGGTTGGCTAAACCTTCAAATAAAAAAAGGACAAACAATGTCAATGTGTTTCAATCATTACAATGTCAATACATTGGATATTGTACTGAGATTACCGTAAAGCATTTCTCGCCACTCTATACGCAAACCACATACTTGACATGTCCATGACGCTGGAAACAGCCTGCGTAACCTTTGATGAAATCGAGTATCCCTGATGCGCTTCAAAAATTATCGCAATAAGTATGGCCTGTAAATAATTTAAAATTATGGATAAGTACATTACAGTTCAATTCCAGAGTTGCGCTTCATAAACATAAAGTCATCCGATTGGGACAACCAAGTAGTCAAGCAACTTTCAACTTATCGTTTGATATAGGTTCATAACTTACTAAGGTGCTGCTCTCTTCTTTAACCAAAGATTTATCAAAGCGCCTTAGAAAGGATAGGATTTCAGGCATGACTTTCTGAATTGCATCTTGACGGAAACTACCAATCGAGCCAAGCGCTTGACATACCAAATTTCTACTTTTTGCTGTAAAATTCCAAAATAAAATAAAGAATTTGATTGCTTGCATTAAATTATATAAAAAAAAGTCTGGATGACACGAACCTGAGAGAGTATTTCGTCCAATTTGTTTTATCATAAGAGTACAAAACCAAGTGCAAAGCTCAGAATCTGCTTTACATAATAAGACACCATAAGACAAGCATTTTTCCAGGTCCTTTAAGAGTTCATCCTTTTCATTTTCATTGTCTGATTCAAGGGCACAAATCGAGTTAGTTAATGACTCTATTCCAGACGTAGCCATATCCACTAGATTTAAACCCGAAGTAGGAGCTCCAGAGTTTTTCCTGGGAGATACATGCAGTATGAACTATGAACATGAATTGCTCAAACATTAAAATTACATTCATGTACAAATCTGGAAATCATACCAGTTAACTGCTATAAATGTTGTGATTTCAATGGCTTTCAACGCAACAGGCATGTCGGATGAATCAATGCTGGATTCTAGTAGCTTCCATAGCGGAGAGTCTAGATTGGATTTAAGATAAATTCAAATTCATTACTTTATATAAAATACATGGGCAAAATTATATTCAGCGATGCACTGATCAATTGATCATTGCGCAAATTATTTACCAGCTGCATAAATGAACTGAAGAATGCTAGAAGATGAGGTGATACTGCTGATAACATCTAGAGCAGAAAAAACAATTTCATTCTGTACACGGATACTGCCAGTATCTTCATCAGTGTCCATCTTTTCTTCCGCAGGGACAATTGTAGCGATAAGAGCAGAGATATGACTACTTTCCCATAAATGACCTCCTTTAACTCCGAGGTACTTTAGGTCTTTGAGGATGTTCAACTTTACCCGCGTACGAGAATCGCCCAAATGAGATAAAAGAAAAGAAACCTGAAATTGCACAATAAGTAGGTACATGAATAACAACCGCTTTTGAAAATTATTGCACCACATTTAGTGATTTAATCCTCTTTAGTAAAACACACCTGAGCTGTGAGATCAGTAATTGTCGCAGCAGCAAGTTGTGTCAAGGTATGTAATATGGTAGTGACAAATTCTTCGGAAGGATAGTTTACCAATAATTCTTGACAAACAGTTCGAACCTGAAAGCAAAAGTAATTTCTGAAACTAGTACTACCAATTCACTGCTTGTTAATATTGTTAAATAAAGGAACAAAGCAATCAAATAAATACCATTGAGGCTACAGCAACATCGTGATGCATATGTTGAAATATACAGATCAGACGCAATTTCAAATCAATGGGAGTTGATAGCCGTTTAACCATGGAAGAAATTTTTGTGCACATAGTAGTTCCGAATGTCCTGAGTAAAATTCATCAAAATAAAATTAGCAACCCCTATCCTAAAAGAATTAATTTTAACCTCATATCCATTAAACTTACTTTGACCGTTTGGCGAAACAAGCTGCACAATTAAGAATACGCGTTAAAATGGTCGAAGTGGAAGCATAAGTATATGTTATAGAATTAAACTAAAAATCTAAACAATTGCCCTTGCTACTGTACCTTTATCCAGTTCCGTCAAAGCACTATTGGCGTCATTCTCCTGTTCTCCTATCCCAAAACTGTTTTCCACGTTTGGTCGCATTTTATCCAACAAGTACTTTGAATTATTTACGAAAAATCTTAGGATGAATTTTTACGCGCTTAAATATATTGATATTAATTAAACTTTTCAAATCGATTGTGCCAAGACTGTCACTCAACACATTCTGTCCGTTTTAGAGTACAATGCGGCATTTGTTTGTTTATCTTTTCTGATGTCTCGTCGTGGAGCAAAACTGCACCGCAGAAGAATCCAACAAGAGCAGAACAAGTATTTCACATTTTCTCATTTGAGCCGGCTTGAGAGCTTTTTTNTATCCCAAAACTGTTTTCCACGTTTGGTCGCATTTTATCCAACAAGTACTTTGAATTATTTACGAAAAATCTTAGGATGAATTTTTACGCGCTTAAATATTTTGATATTAATTAAACTTTTCAAATCGATTGTGCCAAGACTGTCAATCAACACATTCTGTTCGTTTTAGAGTACAATGCGGCATTTGTTTGTTTATCTTTTCTGATGTCGTCGTGAAAAGAGTAAAACTGTACCGCAGACCGCAGAAGAATCCAACAAGCGCAGAACAAGTATGTATTTCACATTTTCTCATTTGAGCCGGCTTGAGAGCTTTTTTGGGTGCGTGCGTATGTAGTAAAATTAAAATGCCTTCATGTTTTTTAGTGAAGACAAGATTGGAAAACGGAATTGGGATATTTGAACTGGAGAACATGAAAAATGACGACGCCACAAGACTCGTCATGTTTGAGATATATTTGTTGAAGTGAATAATTAATAGAAACATAAGTGGCACGAGTAGATATTTTGTCATGGTCAAATAAAGAAGCTTTTATTTTTTCAGAATTCTGACTTTCGCTACGTGTGTTATACATTTGTTTTTTTTTACTTTCTATTTAAAACTTTATTGATGAGATTCAGTGGTTTACTTTGCGTTAACTTGTGGCCCTATATTAATATGTTTGAAAGTGTCACCGGAGAGACGCAATATACGTAGTGTTAAATTCGCAGCAGAATTTGGGTGCCGCTTGTATATTGACGCGCAGCAGATTCGCAGCCGGTTTGGAAGTTTTTGCAACCGTGGCCACAAGACTCATCATGTTTGAGATATATTTGTTGAAGTGAATGATTAATGGAAACATACTTAAGTGGCACGAGTAGATATTTGTCATGGTCAAATAGAGAAGCTTTTATTTTTTCACAATTCTGACTTTCGCTACGTTTGTTATACATGTTTTTTTTTACTTTCTATTTAAAACTTTATTGATGAGATTCAGTGGTTTACTTTGCGTTAACTTGTGGCCCTATATTAATATGTTTGAAAGTGTCACCGGAGACAACCCCTCGGATCGGTCCTTCTAAATTAATAGCATAAATATCGGCTGCCAATTCTTCCAAACTAATTTCTCCATCTGCCTTCGCGTCCTTCACAGCTTTGTCTACTTCAACACGTATTTCGTTATCAATAGCTTTGAGCTCTTCGGCAGTTGTAAGGCCAGCATTAATTATTCTATCCTAAAAGAGTAACAACCAAACAATAGCATTCATTAAAATGTCGTATTAACCAATGTCATTATCATACTGAACATGTACAAAACGTATTTATTGTCGTACGTTTCCGCCGTTAACTTCAAATGATTTGTGAAAGTGTCATAATAATGTAAGATGCTAATAATACACTGAATCAATCGAATAAATAAATTACTTACTTTAAACGAAGTAATTGGATCTCTACTTTGTCGGACTTCTTGGATCTCTTCTCTTGTTCGATATGATGTACCAGGGTCGGACATTGAATGACCGGAATACCTAACGAACATAAAAATGCAGATTTGAAACTTGTTTCCGGGCGTTTTTAAATCTTAAAAAAAATAACTGAGTTTGATTTACCTATATGTTGCAGTTTCCATCAAAAGTGGACCTTGACCTTCCAGACACATTTTCTTAGCAAATCTTGTAGCTTCTCGGACAGCGAGCACATCCATGCCATCAACCTAGAACAATGAAATTATTCCGAAAAAAGGTTGGTACTCATACTATTAAAAAGGGGGAGTGATTTGACTTGAACTTAGTATTAATTTTGACCATCTTTTATTACCCAAATGCCAGGAACATACTCTCCCCTGGTGTAATAGTTAACATTTGCTGACGCCCTTTCAGCAGACGTTCCCATACCATATCCATTATTCTACACAAATGAAGATACAAGGCAAGTTCCATAACTTTGCCATATTGTATGCTTCGAAAAGCTGCCCTTGGTTGGCGGCTCCATCACCATATAAAGCTAAATTGACTCCACCATCGTTTGTGTACTTGTGAGCAAAACCTAGTCCAGCTCCTAGGGGTACCTACAGTTTTATTTTGTTTAAACTTTTAAGATTGGTACACTTTTCGAATCTCATGTAAGGTAATATAAAAAAAACTGGTAGTCGAAGTATAACACTTACTTGAGCACCTACAATACCATTTCCACCATAAAAGTTAGGGGCATACATGTGCATAGAACCTCCCTTTCCTCGAGCACATCCTCCTTTACGTCCCAAAAGTTCTGCCAAGACCCCAAAAACAGAGACCCCCATTAGATATGTCCAACCATGAGCTCTGAAATCCCAAAAATATTTGAAAGTTAATTTCATTCAGTTATTTAAAACTCCGCTGGATGAGTGTTTAGAAATTACCGGTAAGCTGTTATGATCGAGTCTTTATCACTCATAGCTTTTCTCATTCCAACCGCACAAGCTTCCTGTCCAGAATATAAGTGGCAGAAACCTCTGAATTGCTTTCTCTTTGTACAGGTTTGATGCGGCCGTTTCCATCCTTCTGATGGCTTGCATTTGTTTATACCTAATCACAATTTATTATCAAACAATTACTTTTTTTATTTATTAGAAAGTTGTAGTAGGTTTAAATTATTAAATATTCTTAAAGATTTGCAGGACGAACATGTGAAGAGCATCCTCTTTTGTACACGTTACGGTTGTGGAAGGGCCACTGTCCAATTTGTGCAATTTAAAGGGTTTCACTTCAAAAGTCGCTTCAGTGGAATATGAATTGGATTTTGAGGAAGATGGCCAAAGCTGAAATTTTAAAAATACAAAGTTATTATTAAAACCAATTTCCCAAAAAATGAAATGGCATTCTCATTGCCAGTAAGCATCGAAATGCTCAAATCAACTTCTTAAACTCTGAACTAACAAATCTCACCTTCCATGAGGCGTACTATGAAAAGTCAATTTGTTTCAAAATGGAGATATTGAAAGAATAACATGCAGATGCAGTCAAAAGAAGGTGTAGGTTCCCACATTTAGAGAGGCGAGAGGTTGAAATTGAGAAGTAGGTTTTAACGAGCAGCATCAATCATTAGACAATACAATCAACAAACAAGATTCAATTAAAAATCTACGGAGTTTCTTTCACTCACACATCAGTATAATTAGCTAAATTCCCAAGCATCGCTCACACCGTCACACCTTTTAAGACCAAGTTATAGTGGCACATATTTATGTTATATTTTAATATAAAAACATAGAATCTTACATTTCTGCTCAAGGCAGGCGTGGAGCGCATCATCTTGGAGGAAATCATTATGATGCGTTTCTAATTTTCTCCCAACCAATGGCAAATAATCAGGATTCCAGTAATACTTTTTGTATCCTAAAAAAGGTAAGAAGTAGAGAATCTCTTTAAAATATTTAAGCTTGTCGGTGTTGCATTAGATCGCTACCCCATTATTAATTGAATTAATTAAAAATCACAATTTTTTAGAAAATTTAAATTATAATCAGGACTTACTCTTTCCAAAGCTCCACCGTCCACGCGCACACGCTTTTTGCACCTGATTTTGCAATAATTACGGAACGCAAGCTGGCAATTTTGAAGAATTCTACATCACAGAAGCTCGATAATGAGCATGAACAACATCATCATCGTCACATCACATCACCTGAGCATGCTTGTTTGCTGTTGCCACACAAGAGTAAAACACATGGATAAAAGTGGATGCGTGCATCATAAAATATCATGTACAGAGCCTACTTTTTCCCACGCACCAATCCCATGCGCAAAATGTTTTTAGGTACATTACGGCTTTCAATTTCTTTTATGACAATCAAATGAGGACTGATGAAAAAGTTTGTGATTAAAAGTTTTCATGCACGGGTCAATATGAGTCATAATTGGAACTCACTGGCGGCATGTATTGATTGATAAGCTATGACTATATAGGTATGTAGTACATAAATATAGTCTATACTTTATAGCCATTCACGATACTTTTTATAACTATCCTATAACTATGACCTGGCCCAATATACCTATCAAGTAAGACGACAGGCTCACACTTTTGGGAACATTGGAGCAATTTCAACTGTAATTGCATTTCATTTAGTTGATTCATGTAATTAAACTATGATATGTTATCGGCTTTAACACGGACGTTAGTCAATTGAAGAAAAATAACTATATTATTATTTTTATTATTATAAGGAATGTGGCCTCACGACTAAGAAATTGGGATTTAGTCGCATAATGAATGAACAAGTAATGAATCGATAAGTAGGCATAATTATGCAACTGAAACTTCTTCCTTCTATCTGACCGTTTCTTTAAATGGGGCAACGTGAGACTTTAGCTATTGCATGGAGTGAAAATGGTTAAAGAAAATGAGACATTATCTTGATTATCTTCGATTTTCTAATAAAAAGTTTTATTTTTTATCAATCATCAAACGCCAAAAATTTGTTTAAAAACCTCATTCTGAGAAAAAACCATAATTTTCATATTACTCTACTAACTAAACAGTAACAGATCAATATACATTCTGAAATTTCCGTGCACCATACTTGCTGTACATTTTCCGATATTTCCAACAGCAACCTCTCTTCGACGTCTCTCTGTGCTCCACTCTTGACGTTTCCGAACGGATCTTCATTCCTCTATTTTGACAAACTTTCTGTCAGTTGAAATTTTTACAACAAAACAATAAAATTCTTATTCCAAATATTTTATTAGATTTTTACATCTTAAAAATTAGTTGTATTCTTAAGTACTCCTTTCTTAAAACTTTTATACAACATTATCAACTATATTATTTTTTTCTTCTTATCTTAAGTATAGTTTTAGGTTAACACCATGTAGGTTTACAACTGTATATGCACACAGATGATTCCGATCCGATTTCAAAGCATCAGTTCAACATTTTTTTTAATCAGCAGATTCGATTGCTCTCTTCTTTCTATTTCCCAATTTTTTCACACTGCACTCTTCAAATAGATTTTTTAATCATTTTCATGGCTTTCTATGAATTCATTTTTGCGGATTCTGAAAACAGAAGATTTTTTTTCATTAAAACATGTAAAGATTCACAGTTTCTTTCTATAGCACTGAGTCTTTAGATTTCACTTTTTTATATTTCAGACTCTTCAAAATTTCAAAGTTAATTTTTAAATATATTTTTTGTAGTATCAAACATTACGCATTTTTTCTCATGTTTTTATACAAAATTGCCTTTTTCTCTGGACATTTTCACAGAACGTTTAACAATGCACTGAAGAATGCAAGAACTGGAAAGAGATTTTTTCCTCAGAGTAAAACAATCATATTGTTTTCATCTTTGTATCAGAAAATTTCATAAAATCTGAGCAGTTCGGTTTTCATAAATCTTTTTTAGTTTCAGTTTAAACATAAAATGGTAGGACATCATTTGACCAAAAAATCTAATCAAACACGTTTTGGTTTCATTTTTTGAGACACCAAAGAAGTATAAGCGCTCTGGAAAGTTGATATTGTGACGATAGAATCCCTTGAAATTCTTTTTATTTTTATCTTTCCCAAAAAATGTCATTATTGAAGAAGATCGAACATTTCTGGTGACATGAGTAGTAAATACACACGCACATCATTGTACTGCATAAAAACAAGTCGTTTTTTTAAAAAAAGACTTCCCCAAAAAATATTTTTTCTTTTCGCACTTTTCATGAAGACCTCTGATGTTTCTGTCAAATGCAATGCAACTTTTTACATCTTGCATTATCTGTAATACGCACAGTAATAGGAATAAAGCTTTGAAATGAACGTTTTTACTATTACCATTTTTTTTGTAGAAAATGTCTTCTTCGTTGTAGGAGATTTTAGTCTGTCTTCAATTTTATGTATTTTTTTCTTGTTCTTAAAAACAATACAAAAACGTACGACTTCAGTAGAAGTTTATAAAAATTGCTAGCTTTGTTCGTTTCTCTGTAAAAAGATCACTTTTTCAGTATTGTTGTGAATTCAACAGTATTCGTTTTCATCTCTGCCGGAGTCTGTGAGAGAATCAATAAATATTTAAGTGAGTTATTAGGTAAGTCAGTTGTGAACCGAAAAAGTCAAGCCGGATGAGACTTGTACTAGCACGGCAAGAGAGTTACATTTCATATAGCATCCTGAAGACTGCAAATTATTAGATTTTTATATGCGTCCCTCTTATTTCCCCGTAAAATTTCTTTTTTAAACTTTGTAATTTAGTTTTACGAAACAGAAAATTAAGTAGTTTTTGCTTGATTTTGTTAGTGTTTTTTTTCTTCCCTAAAGTTTACTCACAAAATATGAAATACAAAATGCGCTTTTTTCTATTATTGAATAAAAATGATTCTTTTTTTTTCAAAAAACATGTTCAAGAAGGAAATATATGTCTTTCAATTGTTGGAAGTGCTTTGTTTCCAGTTTTCTCATATGTTAATCCAGTTCAAATTGATTCAGCGTCTCTCTCTCCTCCTAACACGTTTGAATTTGTATTATCGTATTTGACGAAGACGGGAGCGATTATATTTGGATAAAATATTTGGGCAAAAGACGCAGCGCAGCGTAGGTTTCTAGACGTGGGTCATGTTTATGAAAAAAATTAAAATACGAATGGGACACCATCAAATTTTTAGAGTAGAAACTTTATCTCTAATTGTGTAAGTTGTATTATTGCACTCAAAAGAAAACATTGAAGAGGAAGAAGGCTTTTAACGCGACTCGCATGACTTATAATTAAACTTAAACTGAATATTTTAAGTACATCGAGATACTTGCTAATTAACATTATGAGACTAGATGTAATATAGCTGCCTTAATTAAAGCTAGCTAGATTTTTAACTGAACAACTAAGTCCTTAACAATTACTCGTCTAACTTTAACGTTTTAACGAAGAGCCGGGTGGGTGGAAGCAGGGACTTGCGTCCTTTCAGCTCATCATTTTTATTGAGTTTTTTTCCTGCCCAAGCCTACGTTATTATTTCATTATTCCAACATTTGGATTAGAAAAAAATTTGAAAAAATTAGAAAAAGGAATGTTACAAAATAATCAAGATGACAAAATAGAAACGAGAAGGAATGAATCGCTTTAATCATCATCAGTGCGGTGAGCGTTTGCCCAACAT
>JAHZMX010003750.1:0-11486 GCA_027743895.1 Seira musarum
CACAAACGCACCAAGTCAGTTCCGAAGATTTGATTAGATTCGCCCACAGAGTGAGTAGTACAAACGCTGTTGCTGCACCAGCGACATGGTTACCTGGGGATCCGAGAAGACCTTACCCCACCGATATTGACATGAGAAAGGGCCTCCTCGCCAGGATTAATGATATGCCGATTAGTCAGGTCTTGGACAGTTTGCATCCGTCACAAACTCCACAGAGGGATTCCAGTTCGGCAGCCCATCAATTTTTCCAGAATGCGGCAAGCACTCAGCCTTGGTATGCGAGTTCGACGGATCTACCCCCATTGGCATCAAATAATAGTTCAAGCCTGTTTCCTTTGAGTGAGCCTGTGAGTAGGGCCTCGAATAACCATGACGATGTGGAGGTTATGAGTACAGATTCAAGTAGTAGCAGTTCAAGTGATTCTCAATAATTTAAAGTTATTTTTATTTCAAAGTATTTGAATTTTTGTACAGAATTTTTTGTAACCAGAATAAAAAAACAATCTATTTGACCTAAAAACAATACATGTTATCATTATTGCCAAAGCCTAAATGTACTTGACAAACTTATTTATCATTATCATTGTACTCAATCTTGGTATATATTTATATACAATAACACATTGTGTGTTAAGAGTTTGCACATTTAACTCTCACAGAAACAAACTCATGTCAAGTATAACATGGAAAAAAACGGGCCCTGAACTTTCTAGATTAATTAAAAAGTGAAAGTTGCTCATTGAGTTGCATTTTCCAAATACGTTTCTTATTTGAGTACATTCAAGCCTTGACTTTTGATTGACAGTAATGAAAATAAAAACTAATTTTATAATTCAATCCAATCAATCACCCTGACTTCCTCCGCCACCATTTGTGGTAGTAACGGCTGGGAAAGCATTTTGCTTGGACACAACAAGAACCTGATGCTGGTGGCTAATGTACCCTCGTATATCTCCTCGAAAAATTAAGTTGGCTATGATGCAATGAGTCTCATCCTGACTAATTTCTGTGTATCCACTCCACCTAATAGCAGCCTCCAACATTTTAATGGGCACTTGATGAGTTCCACATAGCAGACTAACCTTTTTGAACAGGTTTCTGTACAAAAGCATTTGCAGCTTTTCCAGAATTAGGTATACTCCGTCCTGTATAAACATTTGCTCCGATGCCTTTAGACTTGCTTCGAATCTTTTAATGTTGCCTTGTTTCAGTGATTCAGCGACTTCCTTAAACTGGAGGAGATTGTACTTTTTCAAGCAGGCGGTGGTGGGGAGGATACCCAAAAACATCTTGACCGGGATTAAATAAGTCAGGATTTTTCTTTTGTTTTTTAGAGTGCTTGCGTGTCGAAATGCGTATTCCAGACAGGTCTTTTTGTTTCGGATTCTTGAGTTCGTCTAAAAATATAACGAAACATACGAGGTGATATTGAAAGGCTTCATAATATTCTGACCCAGCGGATAATTATTTACGATACAATTATAACTTACGTATCAGCGGCACAGACCCTAAAGAGTCCCATGATCACATCCGCTGCTTTCTCCATTCCAGTGGGTGCATGGTCATCAGTGTGAGCAACAATTGGCTCATATTTTTGGACGTTTATGGCTATACTTCGAAGGTCCCTACAGATTGGCTCCATCACGCGAAGTCCCCAGTTCTCATGGGTTTGGGATTGAAGCACTTTAGAGAAACATTGGACCAGCTTGGATTGAGTGTCGAATGCCTCCGTGTAATGACGACGAGGAGATGATGAGAGCGAGAGGAGCACCCTGGAATGTTTTAATACATCGTATAAATTATAAATTACGTTGCGTAGTATTGAGCAACTTCTACAATTAAGCTTTCTTCACTTTTTACCTAAAGTGACATGCTACAAGTTCATTTAGGGGCGACTGTAGGTCAAAGTGAGTAACGAGTTGGTCAGGGTCCTCATATTCCCTAATGGAATTTAGAAGACGGTTGCTCAATGAATGGGCATTACGGGTTGATAAGAGTTCCTTTTAAACAAATCAAATTCAAAATTAACTAGTTCTCAAAACTATATGCCCGAATGTAAATTTTGCGTTACCCCGACTCGATCGCCATCACAATTGTCCCAGGCTTGTCCGATCTAAAAAATAAGAGAGGCGAAATGTCTTAATGTCGTAATCACATAAAACTGTAAAATTCAAACAAAGACAGCGATAAAAAAATAATTAATTGCACTTTAGTCTATACATAACAGTAATGGGCCATGATAATTTAAAATATCCATCGCACTGGGCACTGACCGTGGAGAAAGCTAAATTCATGAATTATCCGTAGTTGAATTGATGCAAAATTGCACCCGTTCACGGAACAAAATCAATTAATATTAACGCGGCTCATTTGGGACATTAAAAAAAAGGACCCAGAAAGTGAAGGTTGGACCGCAACAACAAAAATTTTATTTATTTCGTAAAAATATAATCTTACTTGGTAAATATACGAGTTCAATGTCATGTTCGCCATGGTTTACTGGTCACTTGATTTTAAACGACACACGTACAAAAAAAAACTTTCTCCAAAGCCACATCAACGCCGTATTCCCTGAAGTTATTTGGAGTTCCACTTTTATCACCGACACTTTCCCCTTCCGTTCAAGCGATCAAGAAGTTGGTTTTTGCTTTTTCTGCCGCCGCTGCTGCTCTCGACTTTTTGTTTTTGTTCACCAAAAACAATAGCAAAGCTAAAAAGCACATGCATGAACGCAAACGAAACATGAATGAGCTCAAATTTGTCTTATCGCATAGCCCCATCCCAAAAGCATTTTCTGATTTTTGTATTGAGCCATAAGCCAAGCCATATACAGCACAGCTGACGATAATGATAATTATCAATGAGCCAACCTAAAAGATGAGATCACCGTTTAAAAAATAATTTTATTTTTAAAATGATCTCACATTGACCATAAACAATTATTATTAGCAGACTATCATGATTTGACTCTTTTTAATTCAATTAATTTTTTTTACTGAGCTACTCAAAACCTCACAAGTGCCTTTGAAAAATGAACAACAAATCACAATCACCACAGCAACAATCACTTCAGCAGCCCCAAGGTGTGGGACTGCTGGTCGTGAGGGCAACGCACGAATACATCCCAGTCAACAATGATGAGGTAAGATAATATATTAATTTTGGGGTTTAGAAGTAATTGCAATTTAAGTGGAATTGTTATGTAATTCTTCAGCTACATATCCGCCCTAACGACATCATAACAATCACAAACCCGGAGGAAGGTGGTTGGTGGGAGGGTACACTCGGTTCAAAGACAGGATGGTTCCCTTCAAATTACGTCGTCCCATTGGATCCCACTGGGGTGGTTGCTGTTGCGCANAATCACAATCACCACAGCAACAATCACTTCAGCAGCCCCAAGGTGTGGGACTGCTGGTCGTGAGGGCAACGCACGAATACATCCCAGTCAACAATGATGAGGTAAGGTAATATATTAATTTTGGGATGAAGAAGAAGAAGTAATTGCAATTTAATTGGAATTTTAATTTTTCAGCTACATATCCGCCCTAACGACATCATAACAATCACAAACCCGGAGGAAGGTGGTTGGTGGGAGGGTACACTCGGTTCAAAGACAGGATGGTTCCCTTCAAATTACGTCGTCCCATTGGATCCCACTGGGGTGGTTGCTGTTGCGCAAACACTGTCCTCCCCAGAACCCCAACAAACGGCGGAAGAATATCGACACACGATTGTTCAGGAACTTGTGGAGAGTGAAAGTCGGTTTATTAGTGAAATGGAGGATTTTCTGGATGGAACTTTTCCCACAATTTTGACGAAAATTGAATCACAAACTCGAAGTGAATCTTCTTCAATACTGCTGCAATCGTTGAAGTCTTCATACTCATGTGTGGTAGCCGCACACACAAATCATATCCTGAATCCACTAAAAAATCATGTATTGTCCACCTCCCAGTCCTGCAATCTCCGTGTGGGGAANTCCCTTCAAATTACGTCGTCCCATTGGATCCCACTGGGGTGGTTGCTGTTGCGCAAACACTGTCCTCCCCAGAACCCCAACAAACGGCGGAAGAATATCGACACACGATTGTTCAGGAACTTGTGGAGAGTGAAAGTCGGTTTATTAGTGAAATGGAGGATTTTCTGGATGGAACTTTTCCCACAATTTTGACGAAAATTGAATCACAAACTCGAAGTGAATCTTCTTCAATACTGCTGCAATCGTTGAAGTCTTCATACTCATGTGTGGTAGCCGCACACACAAATCATATCCATGAATCCGCTAAAAAATCATGTATTGTCCACCTCCCAGTCCTGCAATCTCCGTGTGGGGAAGATCTTCCTGACTGCAGCTCCCAACCTGCAAACGGCACATACTTCTTACTGCAAGCTTCACCCGAAATTTGTATCACTCATTGAGAAGCACCAGGACATCTTGAGTGGAGCACAAGAACCTGATGGGGTTTTAAGAATCATCACTTGCCTCAGTGCACCGTTCAGAAGGGTTGTAGCTTATGGAGGACTCCTCAATGAATTGGAGTGCCATGTGGAGTCGTTTCACCAAGACAGAGGGGATCTCCAAAGAAGTGTTGCGTTCTACAGAGAATTGGAAAAATCTTTGAGTAATCTCAGAAAGCAAAAGGAAATGGAGTTAGAAGTGCTCGTCCCCGGGGCAATTAAGGACTATGAGGGGAGTGAGATCACCTCCCTGGGAGAGATTATGCTTATGAATCTCTTGTTTGTTGGAAAGGAGAGGTTGCCGAGATATTTTGTTCTTTTCCCGAATACGATCGTGATACTCGCGTATGATTCCTTGGACAATCAATTCAGCTACCATGGTAGAATTTGCGTTAGTGGAGTAGCAGTTGCAAGTCTACCTGATGGGGAGTATCAAGGCTTTCCTGTTGCCAACGCGATTGAAATTAGCGGTAAGTTCCGGATTTTTAACGTTGAGTTTATGGCAATATTTGAAACTTGTACCAACTTTCACCAAATTTTAGAGCTAGAGCTAGCCAATCATAAGTTTGTGACTGTATAATAGCAAATTTTTAATTTTTCCTTCGCAGGACCTACAATCCACCCAGTGATCGCTCAGTGTCCTACACCCTNAGTCTACCTGATGGGGAGTATCAAGGCTTTCCTGTTGCCAACGCGATTGAAATTAGCGGTAAGTTCCGGATTTTTAACGTTGAGTTTATGGCAATATTTGAAACTTGTACCAACTTTCACCAAATTTTAGAGCTAGAGCTAGCCAATCATAAGTTTGTGACTGTATAATAGCAAATTTTTAATTTTTCCTTCGCAGGACCTACAATCCACCCAGTGATCGCTCAGTGTCCTACACCCTCCATAAAATCAACATGGATCTCAACCTTGACGGACTTGATCCGAAAGACGCGCTGCTATAGCAATAGCAATAACGGATCCAACACAAACTCATTATCTGCCCATCAGTTTCCTCAGGTACTTCTTCTACCCACTAATGCTCCATACATTCGTCTAGTCATGCATTTCAGGCATCTCCACGAGTCCGGAGTACTCCGCCGCTTTTTTTCTCCGTCTCCAATCAGGAGGTTCAAATGTCTTTCAAAATTGCACGAAAGCAGAGCCAGTGCCACTGTCCGTACCAGTTCCAATTCCAATTCAGGTGGATTTGTTCCTGAAGGTCCAAGGAGACCTACTCTCGTTCGGCAAGACGCTTTTGATTACGGTGACGAAGAGCCATTCGAATACGAAAATGAATCCGTAGACAGTGGATGTGGAAGGAAGTTGCTACAGTGGTAGTTTCTCCAGCAACGTTCTCATCGAGATTGAAGATAGTGGGGAGCAGCCCCAAAGAGAAGTCTATCGCACGGGATTATATGCTCATTGGGGACTCAAATTTGAATATGTTTAATTATAATTTATAATTTAATGTGAACGGGGTGAAGTGTACAGCCAGAGTGTCACCCTGTGCCCCTCCCTTTAAAATATTCCTTATTCTAGTCGGATTGAATCTTTAACGGTGTGTTTACCATGGCAACTTCGACGCTTTGAGGTGTACGCTTCACCACCCTTTCAGTTTTTAATTGTGATTTTGTGATCATGTCAAGTCAAATGTCTCAAATTTAAATATGATTTCAAATGAAATAAATACATACCCAATTTCAAAAACACTTGTTGAAGCAGTCCGAGTTGCCATGGGAATTGAAAAGTCATTTAAATGACGCAATTCTCAAAATGAGTTGCTCATCAATTTATCGCTTAAATACTTTTTCAACATCAGGCTTCCATCACAGCATCGCACAATAATCAAAATCATAACAGCCACCTTCTGCACGTCGGAGCTCCATTGGCACCCCCTCTTCAAGCTTGGAACATCACCAGATTGAGACCCTCTCCACCTTACAATCCATTCCTCGCTGAGTACTTGTCGCAAGGTTCCGGCTCACCTTCCAAATTGTCATTGGCAACGAGGTCCAGTTCGAGTACCAACTTCGGGAGTGGGAGTAACAATAACTCAATCAATCTAAATATGAACAAGAGCAAGTCAGGCTCATTCAGTGGAATGGCTTCAATGGGAACAGGGATGCATGGAGGTGCTACCGGTGTCACCAACGAAGATGACTTTGCTGTGCTGTCAATTGTTGATGCGTTCTGCAATAATAATGGAAGGGGACAACAGCAAATCCTCAGGAAGCACAATGAAGGTAAATTAATTTTAACGGGTTTTGTGGCTTTTGGATTGGTGTTTTTTGTTGCTGCAATGACTGTTGTTGTGGTTGATGAGGTTTGAAGTCCGTTCCTTTCTATTGCCCTTTTACAAAAACGTAGATTGGGTAGTTCCGTTTTTTAAAGTTTTTGAGAGTGTCGCATTAGACCCCACATTTTAAAGACTCCATTGTGTTTGGTTCTTTGCAGAAATCTAGGGTTTAACGGGCACATTGATAGGTTAAAAACTATTATTTTGTCATTAAATCCAACCACACTAATAACGGAGTGTGGGTTACCAGATTTTAGAACTTGAATAGAAATTCGATTTGCGAGAATATTTGGTCGTTTATACCTACGTTTAATCAAAGCCCTTTACAACCCTGAATTTTCTGTGATTCCTGGTGTGGTTCCTTTTGTCTGGTCCCCGTCAATCTTGTATCAAAGTCCAAACTGATCCCGATTTTTTATGAAGGACCCTCTTCACTCTGTCCTACAATATCAGGGAATTATCCCCAAGACCCACGTAAGCAACTGAAGAAGTCACACTCGACAGGAACGGACGACAACCATGACCAACTTCACAATTGCAATACCAAATTGGAGCAACGGAAGAAAAAGTACTCATGGTGCTGCGGACGTAGCAGCAATGACGAGTTCAAGAAGGTCCTTTCTTGACCTCAGTTTTGTTTACCAGGAAATTCTTTTATCTTGGTTTTTTCTTATGAGCAGACCGTGTAGCTGTAGCGCCAACATTGCCACCTCCACCTAGTAGTTTGAGCAGCAGTAAGAGTCTTCAATTCCAGAACCATTTAAACCTGAACTACAGCAGAGATAGTGGACAGTCATCTGTAAAGTGAGTCAGATTTAAAAAAAAAACATCAAATTCTTTTATTGTTTGTGTTTGCTCAACTTTCATTTGTGCTGGAAAGGTCCCTCCCTCATCTAGTACTACTCCTCCGTGACGACATTACCAATCTGAATGACCGCATTACCCACCTCACAAGACAATTGGAGGACGAAACCTCAGCTAGGATGCAGCTTATGAATGTCATTGGAAAAATCGGCAGCTGCTGTGGTGGTGGCGGAGGTGGTAGTGGTGCAAGCAGTAATAGCGGAGGTGGATCATAAAGATCATCAAGGATAAAAATGATTTGTCCTCCAAAACGCCAATGCATCACAATCACCAAAAAAAAACGTTTATGTGCCTTTAAATATGCCTTGCAATTTTATAATTTAAAGCAAATACATCAAATTTTATAAGAACTTTCACTTATTTTCATTTTGATTTCATCAGAATAATAATCATTGAATTCGGAACAATCGAATTACCTTGCTATGTCATTGTCTCATAGGATTTTCATATTTTTTTTCATAAAATAATCTAAAACAGCTTGAATTTACATAACTGTGATATAAAAGTTGGTTTCTCTGATTGGATTTCGTTATCCTCCCTTGAATACTATAAAATAAATTAGTGACGTGAATAAGAGAAAATTAAATAACTATAATGTAATGAAGGTTTGGATTTTTAAGGGAAGGTAAGACAAATAGTTGGAAGATTTTAATAAATTACTTATGGCTAACCAGCTCATATCTCATTAGTATACCAAATCATCCGCCGTAGAATGTGGGTGGGTGGATTGTTGGACAATTTTCCCATCAAACTGAAAACTCCGTTACCATGATTTATGTTAGACAGAATGTGATATGCCAAATCAAACCAACTGCAATCATGAAAAAATAATATATCTTGCGAATTGTTTCCCAATATTTATCATTGAATGCATTTACACTATTAGTAAGATTTGACTTTGACCAATTCCATCCACTAAATCTGCAAACGAGTCAATCTATACACTTAGTTTTAACTTTAACCGTCATCTAATAAAAGTACTTAAAATAGTTCAACAACAACTTTGAGATGCCACGTCGCAAGTCCTTCCTCGATAAGGACACCTTAGCCAAGGACCAAGAACTGCTCGTTGCCCCAACGGAAACACGCGTGGACCGGATCCGCAATGCTCATGATCCACCATCGCAAAACTTCCTACCCTCCAACCCCCTACCAGCATGGAAGGACTATCCTCTGGAGAAAAAATTCCCAGTTGTGCCAGCTCCCCAGGGGGAGTTTACTTACACACGAAACACCGTCGGAAACAAAGTATTTGTTTCCGAACCTCACCAGAAATTTGATGATGAGGATCCCTATATCCAAATGACTCCGAAGGGGTATGAGGCATTGCACGACCCCCACCTCAAGGGTTTCTTTGGTAGACATCCAGAAATGTTCAAGAAGCTCCTTGAAAAGGGGTTGGTCGACAAGGAAGGAGGGGTGAATGTGGGGATGAAAGACTTTAACACTTACAGAGCTTACCTGGGTCGGCTCCGTAACTCAAAAGTGAATAGTGACCTGAAAATAATGGACATGTTAGGAAAGCAAAACCACGACCAAATCCGAAGAATCAAGCGTTCGGAAAAGAGAGCTGCACAGGAGGTCAAGGACCAAGCCAAAAGGGCCTTCATTGATAACATGCGGAGGGAGCAGGAACGAAGGCAACTCTTACTTCAAATGAGACCCATCACTCCTCCCTACGTCAATGAAGAAAGGTGCAGACATGAGCTTCTCGCCGCAAAGAAACGCGAGGAAGCGAGAGCTGTCGTGAGGGATCGACTTGCGAAAATGAGAAGAGCAGAAAGAAGAAGGGCCCGTCGGTTAATTTTAGAGTGGTACTGCAGACAACTTTACGCGGATATGATGAGGAATGCGAGAATGCAATTGAAAAAAGATTTGAGGCATGCTGATCTCAAGAGTTTTATTAAGTCCAAGAGAGAGTTCCAAGAGGTGAAGGGGAAATATGTGAACGCCCTAAAGGAGCGGAAGAAGGCTGAGAGGGAGTGCAGAGTGGGAGGTCGATTGAGAACGATTGATCACATGGAGAAACATAGACAGGAATGGCGAACGAAGAGATTGCAGGATGAGGAAGCTCGTAGAGCGAGGGAAATGAGGCTCATGAAAAAATACGGAATGAGATGGCTTAATTATGTCAGGGTGAGTATTGAAAAAAACCTTATCATCGGATAATTGACCGTATGTGAAATTGTAATCGAAGGTTAATGTAAGCGACGGATTCATTGTTCGGCTGCCACGTCAGGCCTGTGTTGGAAATGAAAATTTATTAGTTTGTTTGATGGTATTTGCAGGGTCAAAAGACACACGCCGTAACGTACCATGACTCGGTGTGGCGCGTCCGCCAACAACTCCTGGAAATGGTAGGCGAGCTGAAAAAGGAAAGCGGAAAAGTTAGCTTCACAAACTTTATCCAAGGCCTCGTCAAACTAAAACCAGGAAAAGAGCCCTTGCCAAAAATGTCGGACGAAACACGTGAAGTAATGAACTACATTCTCGACCTCCTCATTCAAGCCGCATTCGATACGTACAAAGAGACCCATCATCCATGCAAAGCCGCCTACGAAAAGCAAGCTAACCGCCGTCGAATTCTCGAAATTCCCGATTTAAAACCAGAAGACTTCATTGAACCCAAGATTCCAAAGAGGGAAAAGCCCCATTTAGAATTGGAGCGTCCCATTTTCCCATGTAAACATCCATGCGTTGGAGTTAAACACCATTATAAAGCAGACCAGAAAGTCTGTGATGAGGAGGATGAAGAAATGGAAGCCGAAGCTTTGGCCAATGAGGAACTCGAGAGAATTAAAAAGCAGTTGGGTTTGAAAGGCCAAAAAGCTGTAGACGATGTTCTTGGCAAAAAAGGTGGAAAGAAAAAAGGTAAAGGCCAAGGTGAAGACGGAAAAGGAGGGAAAGGAAGGATGGGCCCAGGTTCAGTGGATGATAAGGATGGAAAGAAGAAGAAAAAGAAGAAGAAAAGGGGCGATACGGATGAGGACGATGGTGGAAGCAGTGGAATCGCTGAAGGACTCGTCGCGAGGAGTCTGACTAATGTCACGACGGACCCAGACGGAAAAGGTAAAGGTACTGGAAAGGCTGGTCCTGGAGCTAGACGTAGTTTATTGGAGGATGATGGCGATGAACGTGGAAAAGGTCCTGGTGGAAAAGGGAAAGGAAAAAAAGGTGAAGGAGTAAGCAAGAAAGGAAGCAGAGACACCGATGGATTGAGCACTGCTAGAAGTGATGGAAGCTCGGCAGCAGCGGAAGATTTAATCACTAAAAGTCTGACCCAAGTTGCAAAGAAAGGCTGGGCCAAAACTGGAAAGGATGGAAAAGAGGGCGGAGTAGGAGAAGGTGAAGAAGTGGGTGAGCTTGGTCCCGATGGGCGTCCAATTGGCGCTGCTGGTACTGGAGGTGAAGGCGAGCGAAAGGGTGGTGTCGGCCCAGATGGGCGCCCTCTTACAGGTGGTTCAGACGAAGGCGAAGATCAAGACCGTAGAAGCGTTGGGAGCTCAGCCCAAGCTGAGGACCTCGTAGCTAGAAGTATTACCCAATTAGCCAAAAAAGGAGTTGGCGTTGACCGTGGTAGCCAGGGTGAAGGTGGGCCAGGACAAGACGCCGGTGTTGGTCCTGATGGAACTAGAAGAGGTCAAGGTCGAGATAGAGGAAGTCAAGCCAAATTTGAAGAAGACGTTGGTGTCGGAGCTGGTGAAGATGGAAGGCCAGAAATGGATGAAAGCGGCACCCAAGCTGAAGGTGGTAAACGAGTTGGCGTTGATACAGACGGATTAAGAGGTGAAGGCAAAGATAGAGGAAGTCAAGCAGAAGGAGGTGTAGGTGTCGACGCAGGAACATCGAAGGTGGGCGAAGGTCGTGATAGAGGTAG
>JAHZMX010003751.1:0-18655 GCA_027743895.1 Seira musarum
CCTATTAAGAAGCAAGTAGGTAGCTCGGTTTTTGCTCGATTCCATTATGATAATACCTATGCACAATGGCTGCTTCCTCAAATCACTGATGAAGAAGTTTGCATTCTACTGCACAACTTTTGAAGTAGGTATAATATGTATAAGGTATGGTAAGTAATAAGTAATATCCCAAAATCCCAACAAGTTCAACATACACGTTCAAGGTGCAGTGAAGAAACCAATTTGTCTTGTTTGGTAATTAACAGAAAAGTGCAAACTAAAACATTAAACACACAAATCGTTTCAAGATGCCCCCAAAACTATGTACAGGAGTAAGTTAAGTAGTTCTAGATGATCTAGAGCCAGACCCAAGGTGAAATGAGTGAAACCATTTGTATAATCTATGAATGATTACGTTATTATAATGATAATGACCTGTGGCAAATCGTTTCAATGTCTACTGGAATTTCATGGGAAATATGAACGAAATCCTGCCAAAATTATAAGAAGAATTCGAAACACATTTATTTTTTAAAAAATTACTGGGATTCGATAATTAGTCTTAAAATATTTAATTAAGCAATCGAAAATAAAAGAATTTTCCATGCTAGAAGAATGTCCCAGAAAACAATAGGGATCTAAGCGGAGGTTGATTGGGGCCGCTGATCTTGAAGTCATCATAGATGATATGAAAGGTGAATGGGTGGTCAGCATAAACAATGGAGGAACGAGGAGCAGAGTATGCAAAAATACCAAAACCTGGAAAAATTAGTGAAAAATCAAACACAATTTGGAATTGATTTAGAAACGTTTCTGGACTTTGGGAAGGACAGGACGGAAATAAGAGGTGAACAGAGTTTGATGGTAACCAGACTTTTATTTGTTCGTTCCATTCTCATACACAGGATCAGATCAATTAAAACTAAAATAAAAACTTAAATAAACCGCTTCTATTTAAATTTTGAAAGGTTTGTTAAGAAAATTGGAGTTGGAATTTGCTGATTTTCGTTATAAGCCAAGATCATGATTGAGGGATGATCAACTCGAACAATTGGAATGACTTCCGGAGATAATTTCACTGCCATTTTCTTTTTCTTTACTACCAAACCTGCATAGCAATTTAAGTTGCCCAATATTTTAAGCTTAAATCAGTTTATAATTCTAAGTCCATTAATAAGAAGCTAATCACACGAGACGTTTTTCAATAAATGAGATAAATTCAAGCTTGAAAATGTGTAACATGAGCCATAAACAATGTCAACCGAGGTGACTTCCTATTAGAACTCGTCTTAGACACAATTGAAAGTGTGAAAGGATGATCTGCCCGAAAAATAATAGGTTCATTGGGATCAGGTATCATTGCGGACATCGCGACTGCTATCATTCCTGTCAAATAAGATTTGCAGAAAAGTGGTGAATTTTTTTATGAAATGCAGGACAAGAGGACAACATGAAGCTGCAAAACGAAGGCTAAGGCAGGCACACACGTGATTAATTAATTAATTTCCGGTTTTTTTTTGGATGAACTAAACGTTGATTAAAAATGGGAATCAGTGTCTCGTTTTTCTGGTGGTGATATAAAATAAAAGTGAAAGGATGATCAGCTCTAAAAACTGTCGGTTTTGGTTGAGGTTGGGAGGGTGCCGCCATTCCTACCAGTATAATCACGTCTAAAAAATGTTAATTCTTTTAATATTTTTTGTGTCTTCAAAAAGCAATGAAACTACTTATGAACCTATATTATTGAGACAAGGACATTTAACGAAAGTAGTATTTATAGCATTATTATTGGATGCTTTCCACATTTGCAACTCTTCCCTGAAACAAGGACAATTTCGACTGAACAACTGCAAATAAGAATGGATGATCTGCAGTCAATTCAAGAGTTCTGCCAAATGAAGCGGACTCCAGTACAACGACTACGCCTGGAAAAATTCAAAATTTTCATGTTTTCAACTATGAATGATCTTTTAACTTGATTTGTAGCAAAAGTGAAGCCTTTTAGGTAAAGAAAACAATAAATTCAGAAGGTAAGACATGACTACTAAAAATAATGGCAGCTTGCATTGTGGACTTTCATTTATTTTGAATCATGAAATATTTTTGAAGTAATCGTAGTTGCCAGAAAACAAATTAATTATAATAGGCATAAGTATGTGCAATTGCAGCTGGGGTGAAGATGACTGGAATAGTCTCTAATGAAGTCAGTGAAAGTCAGTCAAGTTTTCCTTAAAATATTTCTTCTTGAATCAAGAATTCAATGAAATAAAAAAAATTCAATTATTCACAGGTAAAATTAATAATTAATCGAACAAGTAAAATAACAAATGACAAATCTAATGATTCCCCAACTCGTGAACTTTGCCTTGAAACAAGGACAATCTCATTTCCTGATTTTGGGTAATGAGAAAGTAGAATGGATGGTCCGCAACAAATTCTTTCTTTCTTGGGCTTACAACCAGCGAAGTTAAGGAAATCGTAAGACCTGCAACGCAACCAAAAGTCTAATTGTGACTATCTTTTGTTTGTTGAGCATAGTGAATGATAATGATTTGGTTTGGTGCTTAAAAGGACATTAAGGAAATCGGAAGCTGATAAAGGAAGATAATAGAAGAAGGCTTACACTAAAAATGATCTCTAGGCAATGATAAAGTAGAATGGATGGTCCGCAACAAATTCTTTCTTTCTTGGGCTTACAACCAGCGAAGTTAAGGAAATCGTAAGACCTGCAATGCAACGAAAAGTCTAATTGTGACTATCTTTTGTTTGTTGAGCATAGTGAATGATAAGGTTTGGTGCTTAAAAGGACATTAAGGAAATCGGAAGCTGATAAAGGAAGATAATAGAAGAAGATTTACACTAAAAATGATCTCTTTTGAGCGGAGGAAAGGTGAGATAAACATGCATTTGACCTTCATTAGTACAACACATTAATTACCTATAACCCATATTATAGTTCTTTGCTTGGAATTGAAAAGCTGAACTGAAATAGTTGACTCAAAGTAATCTCATAATTATCATCGCTATCACCACTTTGACTTTGCATTTCAATCTGATCATCATTTTCATTATCCCCTGCCTCGATAATGATGTTGTTATTGTCGTTCACCCTAAATATTGCGGAGACAAAAGGATGATCTGCTTTAAAGAGTACCGGAATTGCGTCAAGGGGATCGGAGGCTATGCGTTCTGAAACGATCATCCCTAAAAAATGAAATATTTGTGGTTTTTGTACAAAGTCATTCCCATTTTATTTTCTATTATTTCTTTTTTTTATGGACAAGACTAAAAAAAATGTTAATTCGATACACACTTTAAGACACGTACAAATGGAATAGGGATAGGAAAGCTAGCTTTAACTGGGGCACAATGAGAATCATGGACAAAAGTACATAAGAAAAAGACTAAATAAATTAGAGATTCCACCTGACTAGACTAGAAATTTGGGTTTAAAGTTCATCCCTAAATCGACTATCATCATGTTCGTGTTCATGTAAGCCATCATCAAAAGGCTTGACCATTGTTCCACAGAACAATAATGACAGGGGTCGCCTCTCTTTTGAAATAATGATTCCAAAAATGAAAGGATGATCCATCCTGACAATGGGCTTTTCGTCCAATGACCTTTTGCTAATCATTTTCCCTGAAAATTAAGCAAGAATTTCCCAGGTCTAGATCAAATTTATGATAGTTTTATTGCCCATTGAAATTGTTTATGCAACAAAAAGGGAAAAACAAAGAAACGTGTTTGTACTTGTATTTCTGTGCGTGCAAAATAATTTTCTTAGTCATTCATGTTTTTTTTCTTGTTGCAGTTGCATTTTGTGAATTATGAAATGAAATCAGTGATGGAATTTAAAATCGAAATTTATATGAAATATTAAAATGAAAATTGAAATGATACAAGTAGCACCAAATCGCATTATTAGCCCAATCTACGTCCCAAAATTAATTTTTACAAATTACAATACAAAAGCCCTCAGAAGCGAACCCAGTTTTCTTTGTACAACATTCCATTCCACATGCATATTCACTACAAGTCAAATCTACTCTTGTTTGTAAGAAATAAAGAACAAAGAAAAGTGAGAAAACAAAGCTGTTTGTGAGTGTGAGAAGTTCCAGGCAATTACAAAAGAGATACAAAAGTGAAGACAAAACACAGAAAGCGTTTCAAAGGACAACGACAAAAAGACAAATGTTTTGTGTGACTGTACCTGTTGCAGCAGCAGCCTCACTTCCTTCCTCGTTCACTTCGATGAATGCTTTCTGGATGGCTTTTGAAACGTAGAGTTGCTCCTTTTCCTTCGCGATCCCAGTTAAGTCCGCTTGGCTCTGGTCAAAGAGTTGGGCAAGGCCGAGCTGGAATGGAAACGAGACAAAGAGAGATAATTTTACAAACTTCTTTTTTTTAACAATTTCGTAATAATGGTACTTACCTTGGTCAGGGGATCTTTCAAATCGATTGTGGATTCAAGCTTAAATTTGGGTAGGTACAGTTGAACCTTGCGTTCCCTCATCTTGTCAATGATTTGCTCCAAAGGATAATTCTTGAGCTTCTCTTCCAAAGCAGCCAATCCAAACATTTCGTTGGGCAACAAAATAATCATGCTCAATCGATCACCCTGAAAAACAATTAAACATTTTTCATAAAAAACACTCTTTTCATGCTCATGTGGAGAAGGGAAATTTGAAAAACAAGTTTTATTGCTTGTCGAACGAAAGTCTAATGCAAATTTTTATGGAGGGTTTTTTGCACAAAACACAGCACAAAATGAGCTGAGCATTATGAATTACTAAACACCACCTATTCCGTGTCGTAAATTTTAAAAACAACTAATGCGAAAATTGATGACGAAGTTTTTGGCACGTTTATTTGCAGTTGAAGAGTAAAGCACAAAGAAAAATAGTCAAGGACTTTGTAAGCCATGACCCTGTCTACTCTATTATATCATTAGCATCACTCATTTTTCATATTTTCGCAATTATCTTCGTCAGACTAAAATAGCTTTAGCTTGAAGGAAAAAAAACAAGTTCCATTTTTTTACCTTGTAAGGAAGCGAAACAGCTTTTGCGTTCAACTCGCTAATGTCAGCGTACAACAAGTCAGTCTCCAAATGCATCATATCCACATCCACTGTTTTACCCTCCGACACGTGGAATTCCCTTTTTGTGGTGTCCTTCTTCGGGAACTGATGTTTCCAGTTGCCCTTGAAATATATGGCGTTGACTAGAACAAGCCGGGTCAAGGAATCAAAGTCGTCAGGCGAAACGAGATCCCTAATCCTATCCCTCGTTGCATTCTGGACAAAGTTGTTGATAGCCCCCGCAGCTTCCTGGCTCTTTTCGAAGTCTAATTGCTGAGGCTCTGCGGAAAAGTAGGTTTTCAAAGTGTCTGCAAATGAAGGGTTCAGGGTGAAACCGACTTTGGGATAGATCTTGTTCGCCATTTCGAGAGTGACGCTATCATCGCTGCGAAGTTGTTGGAGGAGCGCTTGGTAATCCGGAATTTAGTTGGTCGTCCGCAGGGAAATGAAGGCTTTTGCGGATGAGATCTGCAGTGCTACCTCGAGCTCCGGCTTGAAGCATTCCCATAACTGTTGCGACACTCAAGGGTGACACTATCAGATTTTCGTTGCTCTTTCCTTTGCGAATTGCCTGAGGAAGGGAAAACCCATTCTCGACTTAGTCATTCATTCATTCAAACTTGTCCTTACCTTCATATTTCACCAAGATCATCATCATTTTTTTAAATTCATTTTAAAAAATGGAGGAGGCTGGCGCTTACATCATAAAGTTCCACGCTGAACTTATTATTTCCTTGTGAAACGGCAGATAAAGCAGCTTGATCTGCTCGGCAGGTGGATAACATTCCGATGAATAGTAAAATCAATGTCCCTGCAAGCAAAGCAACAATAAAGGTATTTTTAGAGTTGCATTGAACTACATCCATAATATTTTGGTTGCGGATCTATTTGGCTCAAGGTCTAAATAAACGTCCGGGAAAAACTTTATGAGTAAATCAAAATTTGTAGGGGATTATTCCGCCTAAACAAACTTTTATATTTAGAATCATAAATTCAAAAGTAAAAACTCTAAAAATATGCATGATTTTTTAAATTCTTGTTTAACCAGTTTCAACAAATGATGACGTTGCTTATGAATGAAAATTTTTGTTGGTTTTGGTTTATGTAAGGTTTAGTGCAATGGCCTGACGTGACCTGATGTTAATATTTAAGCAGCCTAAATAATCATTTTACTAGCTCTTGTGCGATAATATTATCTATTTTAATGGGATCATAATTTTTCATTCATAGAAGCATAGCAAAATCATCATCGGCTCATGCCGCAGAATTAATAGGGTGAAGTTCTAAACACCGAAAACAAACAAACGTCTTCATTCATGATTTGTGCAAATGCAAATATTTATGATCATGTCACATATATTTAAGTAGGATGGGTGTTTGTAGTTTGTACAAGAATTAAATGTAGTTTACTAAGATGAGATGATACAAGCCCATAAATATTTGCTAATCCGTCTAAACAAATTATATAGAACAAACTGCTCTGATTTAAAATGCAAAGAAACAAGAATGGTGCGTGCCTTTCTCCTGCTCTTCTTAGCTTTACCGCCCCTTCATAGCTGAATCGTTAAACATACATGTTTCAAAATGTGCAATATTAATTGCGCAATTCATAATTCCGCCCAAAAACAAAAGAAGAAAATGTAATTACACGCCGAAATAATTCCAATCATGTCATATTGAGGATGTGGAAATTCCCTGAATTCTCAATTCTTCACATTCACCTTTTTTTCTCGCGTGGATGTGATGTGGACATATCTTAATTGGCTAGTTACATAACAAAGTTTAGAGTCTTTTGAGTCTGTTACTTACTTACGTCACTGCCCACGTCATGCCATTGTCATTCAAAGGAAATGAAAGAAGTCAAGTAAGCATTACAATGAAGCATCAAATATAATGTTTGGGTGTTTGAAGTTTATTGTTTTCTTTAGGGCTGTGGAAGTCGCATCACACCTTTTGCTCTTGGTACTCCTATCAATTTCACGTAGTGGTGCGATTTCTAAGAAAGAAATTATTATGTGCGTCTTCATCTCTACGAAAGATGATACTCTGTCATCATATCACCTCAGGAATCAGAAATGGAACAATCTTACTTCCCAAGCACGTATTGTAATAAAATTAAGAGGAAAAATTAAACGTGATAGGATGACAAAGGCATATCCGAGAGCAATTTGTCAGTGAGGCAGGTAATTATGTAAAAGTTTTATGACTATCTCCATTCACAAAATATTTGTTAATGAATTCCTTCCACGAATTTAAGCCAAGTATATTATATTTTTCTACTGTTCCTTTTATGTTTTCTTTACGTCACTCACAAAAAAAAAACATGACCAGATATTTTGGAAGGGAAACCCAAAGGTACGCTACCCAAAGGAATGGTTTAAAATTCCAAAAATGTTCGAATGGAATTTTTTTAAATTGAATCGTTTTTGAATAATGACCTTTGTTTAAAAACATGAGGATGCACGTAAGTATGCACCAATAGATCAGATCCAATCGAAATGTAAATTTTTTTCTAAAAAAGGACATGATCATCAACCTAAAGCCTCCTGTTTCTTTAGTTCTATTTTTATTGTATCCTCTATTCTTTAATGTGCAAATGACGTGAGAATGAGAATGACAAGACAAGACAGGAAAAAATATATGTGAATGTGTTGTTTGTGCTGTATCACAATTCACAATAGCTCGGGCTAGGACTATATGAGCTAATAAATATGGTGCTTGTATGAGTCAGGAGATTTGGGATTTCTTAGGTAAGCATAAATAAAATATAAAAATTCCAAATGGTTGTAGTCATTTAGTCACAAGTCACAGATGTGTTTGCGATTTGTCGATAAAAGAATTTTAAAATGACAAAGCGTGTCAAGCCAATAAATCTTAACCTTCAACCCCAAACCATGCAGTCATCCAATCCAATCCACCAAGTGTTGTTTGATGCAGACTCATCATTGTTGAAAAAATATGGCCGTTATTTGTATGAAAATATTTATTGCTTTTTCAAATCGATAAATGCTTATGAAATACCTACGTACGTGCTTCAGCTTCTAAGCGAAAAAATTGAAACTGAATTAGAATTAGAAGAACAGGACCATTAGCGTGTAATCATTGTTATCATGATCCTCCTCTGGAAATTCCAGAGGGAATAATATTACTTTAGCTTCAGTTCAGGTCATGAGAAAGGCAAGAGATTGGAGATTGCATGATCATGGAAGTGTGCGTGTTTCGTTTCACATCTAACTAAACAATGATGACAAAGCAATTGTAATTGTACTTAAAAAATCCTCATCGTCAGTCTACTGTAAAATGCATAAAAGTGAGTCATTTTTGTACGTTTGAGGAGGCTTAAAAGCATAAGTCGATTTAATACGCGGAAAATGTTTGTCCACTTATTTTGATAAAATTAACATTTTAGATGTGGGATTGGATGAAGTGATAATGGAAACTGATTTTTTTGTCCGGTTCTATCTGCGTTACAATACAATGCTTGCTATAGCGTCAGCAAGTTGGCACAATGGAAACCCTATTCTCTAAATCAAAATCAAAATTTTTGTGAGATGAAACTAGATTTTTTGGAGTAAATACATATAATCTAAATTAAATTGTATTAGATCAAGGATTTTTCCTTTTTTATGCTTTCCAAACCAAACCAGAGCAGATGAGAGAGGGAGGATGAGGAAACACAAATAACAGCAATGTCAAAATTGATTATGTGACATGACATGACGTGGTCAACACAATCAAATGTATAAGCGACATGGTGGATACAATAAATGCTGGAGTGAAAAATACCTATGCACAAATACTAAGTAAGTTTTGTAGAAATGATGAAAGAGCAGATGGTAAAAATAAAAATTCACATGAACAAAGAACAACAATTCCAGAGGGAAATTTTCACATCTGGCTAATTTCCCATGCACTTTCATCAGACTCAAGTGGAACAAATTAGTCATTTTTCTACACTTTCGTTATGAACCAACTGGTGTCATTTCACTGTACTGGAACTGATAAAAGTTCCAGCATTTTTTAAAATGATTTTAAAATCAAATGGCATCATATTTTGTAATTGCAAATAAAATTTTTCGGTTTCCGAACTCGAATTTTTGCAGAAAATGATATGTTCCGATTATTGAAAGATTATGTAAGATTCAGACTCAATAAAAGCTTAAATGGTCAAATTCGTATGAATTTTGTTTGTAAAACATTTAAAATGAATCTTCAAAAATCCTTGGAATTGCAAACCTGCAACATTTTTCATGGAAAAGTTTGCAAATGCAAACTGATGTACAACACATCTACTCATTATTTTAATTTTGCAATTTGAATCCGGCTTAAAAATCGAAAGGTAATTAATTTTGACGGGCATTTAGAAATGACTCATGGAGAAAAATTCTGGAGTTCGTTTGTTTGCAATTCTCATTTTCGCGTCGTCGTGGGTAAGCAAACATTGCATTGGAGTAAGCAAACCAAGAAAAAATCGATATGGACTATCGACTAGACTGCAGTAAAAAATATAGCATGATGCTTTTTTTCCTTACCTTCCTTCATGTTGACAGCGGTATTTTCCTATATGGCACGGCACAAGATAAGATAAGAAGAAATATAAAATGTATCACAGAAAGAAGAGCAGCATAAACTGTTCCAATGTTCCAGTCGAAAAATAAAATTGAAACTAAAACGAAAGCGAAATTACACAAGAACGGAGAATGGAAAAGAAACAGAAAGTTCCGTGATTTCAAGTTTGTCACTCCTTGTTTCCCTGTAAACTGTCCTACTTCTTCATGGATCCAATTAATAAATATCTACTGAGAAAATGCAAATGAAGAGCGATTACGATCGACGATCACGATCACATCACATCAAGCGAGCCAAACAAACTGAACTGAAAATTAATTTGACTACGACGAGTATTAAATGTAGTAGTGTCTATGTCTATGGATATGACTCGGCTCTTGCAAACTTACTGAACTGGTTGGTTCGCTTAGCTTCTCTGCCACTTAAGCTTAGGAGAAGAGCTAGAGGAGGACCAACCGAATAAACAAAACGCGAAAAAAAAATTGTTAGACTACTATTATTACTACTTTACTACTACGCTTCTACAATCTAAATCTACAAAGAATTGTAAGAAGGAATGAAGAAGAAAAAGCTCATCTCATCTTCATGTCGTAGTCATTATATTATTCATATAGTCTTCCTTTTATAGCTGAACTGAAAACAGAGCTGTATGAGAGCTAACATTACTAAAAGTGACGATGGTGGAGCATGATATGATAATGATATGATATGAAATAAAGATGATCAACCTAAACTACTATTTTTCTTTACTCACAAAATAATGGATATTGTTAGAACTGTTTCTGATTGAATCTGATTTTCATTGCGAATATCTAAATATGCATGATGATGAAGGAAACAATGTGAATTTTTGCAATACATGCATGGATGGATGAGCATCATGAGGATGAGAACGTGAGTGAGGGGACGTACAGGTTAATTATACCAAAAAAAAAGAAGAAAATTTAGGTGCACAGGTTTGCCTGACTGACTACATTTCATGGACATGGAATATGACAATGACAAACTAAAATCAAGATTCTCTATTTCCAGTCTAGTCCGTCCGTTCTCATTCAATACAATTTTGTATGAATATGAAGATCCAAAAGTTCACGTTGCCCCGTATTCTGGAATGTCTTTGTTCTCACGGAGAGGGAAAGACTGTCAAGAAAAAAAACATTCCTAATTCCAGGTTTATATTTTGCTTTGTTTGTGTCCCATTGATTCATTGTTAAAATTAAATTAATTGAATTGGTTAAGATGTCGGGAAATATGATGAAGAACGGAAAAAAGAAACTTGAACCTGGAGCTGGGGCATCCCGTCTCCCGGTCCCCACCACTACCACTGGAGGGACAGGGCCTGCAAGGGAGACTAGTGAAGGTGGAATGGAAGATATCCTCAGCAAAATAGAATTCTTAACGCTTTCTGAGAGGAGAAGCGCCTCAGAGAATGAGGTAGGTTTTGAATCAGATTCGTCCTATTAAGTTAAAGATATTGGCATTTAACCGACATTGACATTTTGTTCTTTATTTGTGTAGATAGTGGGAATTGATGAGGAGATGGAAAGTGACGAAGATGTTTGGAGTACCAGAATAATTCTTTCCGCCTTAGAAGATATCTTTTTTAGAAAACCATCGTCCATTCCCACCTTATCTCCCAGTGTGATCCATGCGTTCCAACAGTTTCTCTTGTCGGTGCACTCTTCAGTTGCGAACTGCAACGAGTTTGTAGAGATTAAAAAATTGGAGGCTAAAGGACGTGGGTCAATGTCAATGACAGAATCTCATTCTCGATCTGCCCCAACGCAAAGTGATTTTCAAGTTGAGAAGGGAGTGATGGAAGTATTGGAGTCATTATCTGAGGAAAACAAAATCGTGATCAGAAGTTTGGTCTCGTCTTACATCCAAAATTTACCAAATAGAATAATGGAGCTTTGGGGACCACTCTTGGAAGCAGATGGAATTCCATTACCGACTGTACCTGCAACATCCAAATTGGGAGCGAAATCAACGCATGAGGGCGGTGTAGATAAGGTAGCGGAATCACTTGAAGTCGTCCTCAATCAAATGAGGAAACACCAACAGGAGTCTGATGACATGGACGTCAAAATCGCCCAACTAATGAAAACTCGTGACGATGAGAAGAAGAAACTGGATCTAGACACGGACAGGGTAAGTCAATTAAGTTAGTCTGGTTTAAAATTTTCATTTATTTGTAATCTTAATTTCTGTAGTTAAAAAGACTCACCGAAGAGATCCTCAAAGAAGAATCACTTCAACTTGAGCCGGATTATGTGAAGGCCGTTGAGGAGTACAATAAGCTGGAGAAGAAATGCTTACTTGAACAAATCAAGTAAAAGTTCGATTACAATTCTCATTTTAAAAATTAGTTTGCGATGATATTGATTATGATTGTGTTATTATGTAGACTAGAGGAGCTAAAACTGGAAGCAGAAACGGTAGGATCAGAGGCCGAACAGGAGGAAATGAACGAGCTCTACAATGCAGTCAAAACTGAATACGAGAAATTAGAGTCAGAAGCAAACGAAATGGAAGAAAAGTATGTCAGACTTAAGGCTCTTTATATTATTACGCCCTATACTTCAATGGATTTTTAATTTTTGTTCAGGTTGGCAAAGTACAAATCTCTGGGAAGTGATTACATATCGCACTTGAACGAGTACAAGGAACTTGAAGAACAAATCAAAACGAAAGAGTGGGTGAAGGAGCAATTACTTAAAGGACCTACAGACGATTCCTTGTTTGATGATTCGTTTTTAGAAAATCTTTAACCCTCCACAAGTTCAAGGATGGGATGACAGCGACATTTTCGGTCAGTTTGTAAAAGTTCAGTAAAATTATATGTACCTCTGTTAAAAGTAAGTTTGATTTTATTTAATATTTATTATGTAGTTTATTATCATTTAATATTTAGATAGATTCTAGCACCCAAATATAAGTCTGAAAATACATTTGTAATTCATAGCTTTATTCCGAATGAACTACTATTTTTGAATTTCGGAAGGATGTGTACAAACTTTGGTCCTACTCAACTTAAATTAATAAAAATAAAAAAGCGCAGGGCAGAATAGGATTTAAATTAACTAATTAGTTGCATAGTTCATAGCTTATTTATGCTGACTGTCGAATTTAATTATTCATACTTTCATTCTAGACCTAAATTAAACATTTACACCGACGAAATTAATTTTTATTCATGACTTTATATACCAAAGTTATCGGCAGGTTAGAGAGTACAAGAAATAGCTCTATTTTTGATCGGTTCCGTTATTTTTATTTTCATGAACGATGAACACCACCCTTTCATAGGTAAAATTATAATATCATTATAATTTTAATTAAAGCTTACTAAAAGTTATGAGAAATTTATTATTATCATATACATACAGGTATACATTTGATTTTAATTAGGTCTGATAACTGACAGAACACTGGTCAAACATTTCATTCGTATTTTTAAATATTTAACAAATTCAATTCCTAATTTTTTAAATACGCAGTTAACAAGTAACTTTTGATTTTTGATCTTGGAGAATTAGCTACTGCGCTTGTAGATCTTATGCAAAATATCAATAGAACAACCCCTTTGGCAGCTCATCATTCATTTGTTGAATGTGTGTGCAAATCATGTTATAAGTTTGTTCCTCATAATTCCGATACACATCCTCCAACTCAAGATCTTTGTAGAGTGTCTTAACACCTAAAAGAGAAATTTCATTAGTCAGTAGTGAACCCCATTAATACATCTGAATTTTTTTACAAAATTTGTTCTTATTACGTACGTTTCCATTCTTCGCTCTAGTCCAGTTCTTGTGTCCAAACTTTGTCCGAAAATAGTTTTGTAGGTGACATCATGCATGATTTCCATCAAGCGCGCATAACAAGGTTTTCCACCGAAATGCTTTTGCAAAATTTTATAAATACTGGCTTCCAGTAAAAGCGCATCATTGATGGCAGCCAGGCCAAGGTTATCTACCTTGTACCAACACGGTCTTCCACGTCTTGTTTCACTTCCATCCATAATGTCGTCCGACACCAAGAAGTNGTCTTCCACGTCTTGTTTCACTTCCATCCATAATGTCGTCCGACACCAAGAAGTAGGCTTGGAGCTAAAGTCAAATCAAAGTTTATATCCTAATTATTTAAAACTCCAAACATATCGAAATATCCATCAATTTTCTCACCCTCAAATGAGAAACAAAGTTTTATGTCCTCATTAAAATGAAGAAGAGAACGTCAATTAAAATGAAACCTACTGTTTTGTTTCGCACTTACAATTTCAACACACCATCCCAGCACAGAAGCGAGTCGGACATTTTCTTCGGTCAACTCTTCTGGAGCCAGGTACTTGTACGCAAGAACAGTGGATAAACCCCTGAAACATTGAAAAACAAAATAATTAGGTAGCTTATTAAAAAGATGAAGATTAAAGACCCAATTGTAACAAATAACATCGCATGCAATTATCATTTGTAATATCAACAATTTCGTAATAATTATATATCTATTATCTCTGTGAATGAGCAAGCAATTAGGCACGGAATTCTACAATTACTCCAAATGTATACCTGTTTCTTTTCCCATGGGGAACATTGTACTGGAGAACACGAGCCATCCATCGGTTCGATTTCCTCCATATCCTTCATGTCAGGGATTTCCAGAAGCTCCTTCACCAAAACATGGTACATGCTCATGAACTCCTCTCTTTCATCCTTTGACAATAATTTCGGCTGCTCCATTATGCTGGATTCACGGTTTACTTCCACAAGGACTTGCGAGGTCACAACGGTCCTAAAAATACGAATAAACACAATTACATCAATCAGTGACGTTCAAAAGCTTTCTATTGAAATTCAAATAAAGTTTTACTAGAAAATATCCCATTTATTTCCTTTTCCAACTGATATTTGTTCTTTTTTACTACTTATTGCGAAACCACGAACATTTTCAATAGTTTCCCCCAAAAATAAAAGCCAAAATGTAAAAAAATGTTACGCTTTGTTATGCTAATTATCTACTTTGATCTAAAGATCAGATAACCTTCATGATTGAAATTGTTTATAACCAAAAAACCAAATAACATTAGGAGTGCTGTAAAAAGTGAAACTAAATCCCACAAAAAAAAGTTAAAAAATTCAGAAGACCTCTCCATCTCCATTGACCTCATGCTTAAAATTCAGAAGTTGAATAATAATGAAGCTTAAGGCTTACGATTATGTTTGATCCAAACAAAGATATTTCACGAATTGATTTGCTTTTCTAAACTTGAACTGAACAACTTCCAAAAAGATTGATCTGTCTCACTCACTCTCTGATGAAGAACTAAACTCAACTTGAAGAATGGCAAACATTTAAATAAAATGGAATGGAAGGAAGAATGATGAAATGGGATCGGGAATGCCAAATGAATATACGTAAAGAAGAGTGATGGTCGAAATGAAATCATTATTTTCTCATTTTCACTGACATATCTAATCCAAGTAAGCGCCAGTCATACAGAAAGAGAAACGATTATGAAGAAAAAAAGAGTTTAACTTCAATCCAAGAACTGATCTGAAGAGATATGAACTTTAATAATTGTAATGGTGCATGTGTGTAGTTCTAAACGCAAAATGATCCAATTCTTTTAAAAAGTCAAATAGCATTTACTTCATGATGAATGGGTTATAGCAATTACATTCTACAACAGCTATTAAGGGAACATATCAATAAAATCCTATTGTTCAGGAATTTAGAATGAAGTCAGTAGAATAGTGAAACAAACTGAGGTTGAATTGAGGGAAACAATTAATGTCCAAGCATAACGATCAAAATTTAACGTTTTTGAGGTCAAAAACAATTATAAAATATGAAATATCTGATACTTTACTTGTACAAGTTGAGACAAGCTTAGGCCATTGCATTGGTTCCGTTTTAAAACTGTTAATGCTGTGACGGACCGGACAAATGTCACTAAAAACGACCGATGTAGCAAAATTTATTACGACCTTGCTATCTTCATAGTTTTTGATAAAATAACATGAGCAATAACAATATGAAACGCATGCAACAAATGGTTACAGCTACAGTTACTCTTTTGTTGTCCATGCAAAGAATTTCGATGAATGCCAAAATAATTATGTCATTGTCACACAATTCTCACGAGTCAAAACATTGTAGTTAGACTTGAACTATTCCACGAATTTTTAGTCATGATTTTATACTAGGTATGACATCCTAAAATTTTTCCGGATTTTCCATTCGAGATTGAAGTGAAAATTGGAAAAGATTACTGAAGCAGCGTTACGTAAGGCATTTTGTGTCATTGCAATTGCTTTAAATTAACTGAATGGAGCACATCACAGCAAATACGTTCTTTAAATTCAGGAATTTCTGATGACTTGCATGGGGGAAACCGTGAACGTTGCTTTAACAAATCAAATCATATCGTAAGAAAAAGCACAATTATGGAATTAAAATCGAGAAAAACATGAGTAAACTAACCAGAAGTAATTATTGTTTTGGATATGATATAGCAAAACTAGAAAAGTCTAGCAATGAAGGACGTGCATGCATGCGCCAAAGTTTCATGTCAAAAATACTAAAATGAGGCAGAAATTGCGAAATATCTACAGTCATGTTTGTTTACTCTAGTGTAATTGGCGATTGCAAGAATAATCATAACATCACAATCAATGTTTTTCATCTATGTAGTTATATTGTTTCTCATTGTTTCCTTACCGGATTGGAGGAGTAAAAGATTTGGAGTGTGTAAACACTACTGACGTAGGAGGCGAATGATTATTATTTACTTTCGTCTTTGCGGTGGAGGATGAGGAAGTTCCGACGTATTCTCTGCCACTGCCACTACTACAGTCAACGAGACGTCCTGCCAAAGATGAACGAAGGTGAGCCTGTTGCGCAATCCCCTGAATCTGAACTGAAATTATAAGTGTTTCCCATTTCCGATGATGATGATGGTGAGAAGAATTCCGTTACATTGCTTAAATTCGTTGAAGCTGGAGTATTAGTTTTCGAGTTGCTTCTTTGATCTGTCTTTATTTCTCTTGAATTGTTATTACTATCACTGCTGTAATTCCGCCATGATGACGGAATAATGTGCGTTGGAGTTGACAAGAATAGCGATGACCTCCTCAGAAAAGGGGAAATACGTGCCATAGTTGCACCACTACTTGACATGGACGCCGATGTTGTTGATGTTGGAAAGCTTCTTAACAACGGGGGAATCCAATACTCACAAATATTTCTCTGATTGTTTCTTGATCTGTCATTTGTACTTCCGGAGGAGGAAGCTGTGAGCAAAGTGGAGGAATAATTACTACTGGCACAGAAACAGTAACACGACAACGTTTTATTCGTGGGAAATTTCCCCACAGCTTTCACAAATTTTGTACAACTTTTCTTCATTTTTAAAGTCGGGTGATGATGATACTAAAGCTGGAAGTGTGTAGTTGAGTTGAGCTTTGTGAAGTGACTAGATCTGTTCCTGAATGCAGACTCTGACAACTGCAGCTACATGATTCTCACTGAAAGATATACACAGGTATTTAGGAGATGAAATCAAAATCAATCACGACTTAATTATTTTCTCCTCTCTAATTTTTCTAAAATATTTTATTCGGACTCTACTTCTATTCTTCTGTCAACGTAAGTATGTCAAATGTCAGCTAGTATTCACTATTCACTACTACATCGGAGGAATTTTTCTTATCTTGAGTAATAATCAAAAATACATTTCAATCAATCCACGTAGCCAACTTTTTCTAATGTGAAATGTGAAGGCATAGCTAATGACTACGCCTTCCTTATTTCTCTACCTGTTCTTGTGCTACCTCGAAATAGGATGAGATGAGACCTAGCCAGTACTGGTATTTGTGATTCATCATTCATCATACAGTACTCGGTGTTCTTCCTCTTCTTGAAGAAGAAGTACCTTGCATTACATTACACCTATGCACATCATTTCTAAAGAGAATTTGTTGAAGATGCTAATTTGAAAAGAAAAGGATGCATGCAAGGAAGAGTGCATCATCATCTTCAATTCAAGCTTCTTACACCTCTGGTCCTCGTCTGACAGAAGCAAACAACCAATTATAATGATTATAGCATACCTGTACATCTTTACTGTACAGTAAGGCCTGGGCTGGTCCTGGTCCTAAAAAACCAGACGTAATGTAACAGTAATCCTTACTCTTCTCATCTCACCAACCTTCTTCGAAATCTCAGTTACCTTTTACCTTACACAGGTATCTAACTGTAATTCGCTACGCACTATTTTTCCCTTCTTTTATTGCATGCATGTGCCTGACATGTAAAAAATGAAAGATGCGAAATGCAAAATTCATGTATGATTCATGAATGAGTGTCGGTATGAGGAAAAATGAGATTTAAAAAACTTACTTCCTTGTACACCTGTCCCGCTGACTCTGACTGTGACTCTAGTCAATGAGGAAAATTGGAAATGAAATGGCAAAAGAAAGATGGTTAGAAAGATAGTAATTTCCACACGTAGACTTTAAGAAGCGGACAAAAATGATCAATTGCAAATTGGCACATCTCTGAATAATTAATGAAACTCTATAAATAGAAACATCTTCTTTTAAAGTTTTGTACACAAGATCTAGTTTCTTGATGTGCAGTTAAATTCAATTAAAAAATCTATGATCTTAATTAAATACTTCTTTCAATCTATCATTATTTTGCATTTACCCTTTTTACAAAACAATTTCATTTACTAATGACGAGATTTAAGCAAATGACAAAAACCTGTTTTCATGTTCTACCTTCTACTTGTTCACACTCCAATGATGATAGTAGCATAAATAGTGGAATAGCAAACCTATAATTTAACAGTTAGTTAGTCATAAACCTTCAATTAGAAGGCAAACATACCCATTAAAATAAGTTGTTTAAATAAAAAAAAGAACTAATTTATCAACGGAAGGAAACGGGACATTTAATAGTTCCAATTCCACGAAGAATCAAGAATAAAATAGGTTTAATGAGTTTAATTAAAAGTGGTG
>JAHZMX010003752.1:0-24080 GCA_027743895.1 Seira musarum
AAACTGTCCTCATATTTTTGCAACATTGGGAAATCGTAGATTGTGTGTATTTCCTACAATATCCATCATATAAAATTGAGCTAATTAGGCAAAATTACTTGTAGCCAAAGGTTCATAATGCAACAATAAATCCGCCTGGATTCTAAAGACGGCCCTTGAAAATCGCATATTTTACTCCTCCTCATATTTTTGTGACGCACCTTAAGTCTCTTGATCAGCGAACGTGATTCTTCCATTTCCAATTTACTCCTCTTGTCACTTTGATTGAGTGACGGAATAGAGCTCTCAGCACAGTTTAATAGAGGTGGCTTTATAGAAAAAAGAAAAGCTCTTCTTCTTTCACTCTCTCCCTCTCTTGTACCTTTTTTCCCTCTCTGATCTTTTGTGCGAGAAAATAAGTATAGTTTTTTATCATACAAAAAAATGGATATTCCGCTTGGGGGACATCTAACGACTCAAAAGTTTCTTGGTGAGGAGTGAGAGGACGATCATCATTTTAACCAGAGTATGTATCGATTTTTATGCGCCAAAATACGGAGGAATAAAAAAAAGTATCACTGACGCTACTTCATGGATTAATGCAGCACAGCCGCACGCAGTATAATACATTTTTTTCGTATAAAATATTACTTAATAAATAATAAAGCACATAAAAAACTGGCTCTTCTCCGTTCCACGATAATGCTCCATCTTTTAAAGCCTTTTAGATCACCTCTTTTCCACCGCTTAAATCCAAATAAAAAAGGATCATTAGGTAGGTGACAAAAAAGATTGACGGCGATTTGTCTGCAACTCAAGCCAGTGTCAGCAACAAAAACTTCTTGCACGCCATCACCATACCATCATCATCATCATCGTATGGAGAGAACTTTTAAAGTGATGGAATGGAGAAAGTGTATTTGCAGCGGAAAGGTATTCATTCTCTGCGTTTTGTTCTCGGTTACGAAGTTTCTACCGCGGCATACACGATTTTCTATTTTTTTTATCGTTGGATGGTTGAGACGAGTCTGTAATTGATGATTAGGTAGGTATATATGGATGAAGGAAGTATGTCAAAATATTGTTTAAAAAACTTTTGCTGACGTGCACAATTGTAGGATTTTATGAAGTGCTACATGAAATACCACTTTTACCCTCCTGCCATTCCTGACGTCTTGATGCATTTTATGACTGGTGGTGACTACTAGAGCTGTCTAGGATTGAATAAGTCAGGTCTTTCCAAGGATAATTAAGGTTTAACGACAAGCTTTTAACGCGCACTTCAAATCGAAATGCAACAAGCTCCATTTCATTTTGATGATGCAGTTTCAAAATATATTTCAATCTACTTTCAGGCACGTGGCGGGATATAACATATAGATTTCGAGGTGAGTGACGTCCACGTCACTAATTGTTAGAACCTTTTACTTGGTTCTTTAAGACTCGAGACTTCAAAAGAATATCTATTATATGGCGAACAAGGTACTTTTCAGATTCGCTAGTTAAATGTCCTCTGCAAATGTGGTAATAGTAATAGTTTCTGAGATCTGATCGGCTCTACATTTATTTGCGGCCGTGACTCTCGACCATGACCATCATTATCAGACTATTTCCTGTAAAGAATTAATTTACATAATAGTATACCTTAATGCTTCCTCTATTGGAAGTGAGTTTAACGGGAATATGAAGTTTGTATAGCGCATATAGTAGAGAGCGCATATAGTAGTATAGTAGAGATGAAGCACGACAGATTGATTCATTGAACGTTACGCATAATGTTTAAGTTAAAGAAGCGCATATCTCATCAATCAAGCCACTCTAATACACATTCGACGCAGCAGGTGACCATCAAAAGCATTTCTGCATTTGACTTGCACGGATGGAAAGAATTGAGAAGAAGGAGAAAGGGAACGTAATAATAATAGTTGATGATACGACGACATCCAACAATAGCTTTTTATAAAGCTAAAACAGTTGTTGGTCTAAGACGACACGCCAGCATAATAAATATAAAAAGTTTTACTTATTATTTGGTTGCATGTGCATGTCATAGGTGAAACTAACAAGCTTAAAACTCTGACCTGATGTAATGCAGTTGTTTTTAAAGTTAGAAACGCCGAATAATAATAATGGTTGCGTTGCATCATGCCGGGTTTCCCTGACGAAATACAGAGTTCAATACAGCGAGAAATGTTCGTTCATTGACAGAATGTCTCTGGAAGAAAGATAGAGTATTATCAGGGGAAATGATATGAAATTGAAAGTAGACCCTTCTCGAACTCTGCTATCCATTTACTTAATTGAATGTCAGATTGTCATTTACCGTACATATTTCCTGAATTTTGTCGAAAAACAGCGGCGTAGGGGGTGGATGATTGGAAGGGAAATTTTTCTACGTATGTTTTAGTGCTTTCAGAATCGGAACAATAAACGACATGCAGAAACAACCTCAAGAAACCAACAACATCATCATCGTCATCGCCATCATCATCTGTCACTACGATGAATAGACAGGATAGAAATTGTCTAATAATGAAAAAAATGAGATACACATTTCATGAAAATATTAAAAGAGTAGAAGCTGCCAACAGCTTATCTCTAACCTTTAGTGGTTATGAGAAGAAGCGAGAGCAAAGATTTTTTAATCATTCCTACAACTATTAAATTCCATCCAGCTGCTACATCGTGATTTTCCCCACCTAAATCAGATCAAGAGAATCCTGTATTCTTAACACTGCAGGGGTATAAAGAGAAAGGACCGATTTTTCTGACCGATAAGATTGCTTAAAGAGCATGTTTAAAAGTAATTGTGTTGTGGGATTGAGATTTGGTGATGTGATTTTTTCCGATACATTCACTTTGATTTAGCTTCCTTTGCAGGTAGGCAGACATTAGGGTGCGTCTAGGGCTAAACTCGATCGCCTTCAAAAAAACATGAGGGACGAGTGACATGTCATTCTGGAAAATATAATAATATGTAGGAGAAGAGTTGATAATACCTCAGTTGGAATTACAAGTCAGTGAAACACATCATCATCCACGAAAATGAAAGGAACAAAGAGAGAAGAAAAACCAGAGGAGAAACGCTTCGATTCAATTTCTTCTTAACTTCGTTAAATCAACTCTTCCATTTTCGTTAGAGACTTTTCTAGGAAAATAGAAGAATTCTCGCTCTCCTATCATCCATCAAAGAAAGCTCACGGAGAGGCAGAAAAGGGAAAAGATAGCCAACGAGACTAGTAGATTCGCTCTAGTCTCACTCCTGCTTCCTCTTTCCATTACATTAGAAATTGAGACAGATCTCATGTGTATGACAAAAAAGAAGGAATGGATTCCCCGATTCGTTTCTTTTGCTCTCATTCCAATTCACAGGAGACGTTTCTCTTGATATGAGCTGTGGAGGGTCACCTGGCTACTTTTGACCTTTCCTTCTTCTCGGCTTGGATTTCATTTATTACTTGGTCCACGCTTTTTCATTCAAAGAGGAAAATTAGAAAGAAATGAAACGTTTGATATATACGAGTCGTCGCTTTTTCCTTCTTTTCATTCACTCATATTTCCAAAGTTTGGATCTAGGAAGTGGAGCAAGTGTGTGTGTGTCTCATGTGTATACATACGAGTTTTTCACTTTCCTCTCATTCAATTCCAATTCAAAACCATTCACTTTCACTCACCTCACCTTCTCAAAGGAAGAAGAAATATGTTCCCAGGAATATAAAGGAGAATATCACAGGTATACTGACGGCGTTTTCAACGTTCACGACGATTACAGCGTATCGTCGTGCTTGGCTCGCTTGTGAGCCGTAAGTACAAAGGAATTATGCATTAGTACATCCAGATTACCACTTGTATTAAAAATACAGGATTTTCAGATTTGTCTGGGGAATATTAGAGGAGAATGAGAGTGTGCGAGAATGGGAAAGTCTTTGCTAAGACGTTTATAAAATAAATTCTAGATGTAAAAGAAAAAAATAAGTCCCTGCATAAGCATAAAAAATGGTGAAATAGGAACTGAGCCGAGTCGCGATAGCGAAACTTGACTTGGTATACCGCTGTGCGATACATGAATTAAGTTAACTTATGTACACAGGACCAAAACGTAATGCAAGGCTTATGTCGACTGCAAGAGGAAACATTTTCGGGATAATCTTGCTCTGGAAAACAAAGACAACCAAAGTTGTAAGAAAATAAAGATGTTAAAACTGCAGCAATTGCGTAGCTGAGGATGTGGCAGAATATTGTTTTAAAAGCTTATGATTTTAGTTTCTCAAGTTCCACAGAAGTCAATTAATAATTGCATAATTTCATTTTGCATGAATGTTTAGATATGTAGAACAACAAAGGTATCACAAATCACATTTTAAACGTTCATTTCAATAAAGCTTTAATCACCCGCTGTCGTTAATAATTTAAAAAAAAATGCAACAGCTGTCTTTCTTTGATTTTCTCGGATTTTTGACAAGCTATCATAAGGTATTGTATTATAGTATCAAAAGTTTCAAATTAAACATTTGACTTTACCGCTAAGAACTAAGATTTTGCTCAAAAGTAGTAGGTTTCACCATCAGTACGTGTTCAAAATTTGCAGCGAATCGACTTGGTCTTTACAGAGTCATCGTCTGTACGGACAGACAAGTAAAATCAATACTCACTGGGAGAACTCAGCTACACTGAATTTAGCTTTGTGTTTAGGTATAACAAAACTTCTGCTACTCTTTCTTTACGATTAGGTAGATTCTTCCCAAAGAAGGAAAGAAAACATGCATACAATGGGATGAGCACATGCTACGAAACCAATATGACTTTTTATGCATTCACCTTTGAAAAACTTGTTACAAAGCGAAGGCCCATGCATAAAATATATTATTTCGATATTTTCTTCTAAACTTAAAATTACCTTTCATTTCAACAAAAGTGGAATTCCTTTTCGACTTTCCCAACAATTTGTAAATCACCTGTTTCCTTTCCTTTCATGGTTCGTCCATCTATTTCTCCCTTTTTATTTGCTTTGTCTGATTTGTAGGACTACAGAGGATCATTCAGAAAGTTTGGAATGGTAAAACTAGTCATTACATTGCGATTTGGTAGTTCAATACTTGAAGTAGGCATACATTTCAGAAAGTCGTGGACTGTCTCATTTTCCCCGCAGTTACGTAATTCATGAATTGAATAGTTTTCCAATTTTAAAGAAAAGAACTGCAATCAACAGGAACAGTACGCGGCGAGTCTTAAAGTTAGTAAGTCTAGCTAGCATATGGCTAGATGGAAATAGAAATTAATGAATTTTTAATAACATTATGTTTTCCTTTAGTCCACTTAACTGTCCACAAAGGATTGACGCTTCCCCTACTCAAGCATAACAAGCTATGCATTTTTTCCTTTGGACCGTTTTACACTTTCAATTTTTACCTGCTTTGAAACTTTGGTTTTAGTGGCTATGGCCTCCGTAAATATTGCATATATTTTCCTCTAGCTACAAAATATACTAATGGTTTGGTTTTCCCATCTTTTAACTAGTATTCATGTCGATTTCTTTTTCAGGCTCTATACTCACATTTTAGACGTATGTACTTCACTACGACTTTGTCATCATGGAGCGACAAATCTCAAGCTTCGTTACCGCAAATTTAAAATAGGCCACCCAAGTTTTGACAAACCTCTTGGAAATCTAGTCTTCGTGAACCCGTGCTTTTTCCTAAAAACTTGTCGTATAGTACTTATTCTTTCACCAAATGCAGCAGAGAGTATTGCTTAAACGATAACATCAACGACTGAATTTTGCAGACAATCCCGAAATGGAATATGGGTTTCAATTATTTCGGTTAAATTAAACGGGTTTAGTTCAAATCTGTGAAACTTAATCTGAAATCACCATTTGGATTAATAGAACATGTCTTTAATAATCAACTTTCACTTCATCTGAAAGTATTCTTTGGAACGATCGCATTTTTTTAAATACAGAGAACGAACCGATTCAATTTTCTTCTGGATCAAATCAAAATTTTCTTATAATTTAGAATGCAGCAGAATAACTGCATTAATGAAAACTTGTGATTGTGAGCGAGAATACTTCGTTAACGAGCATGCTTTTCATTTCATTCACGATGCGAACATAATTGACTCGTCTTGCTTATCAGTTGACACGCTCCATCTCCTTGGTACATGGTTAGAGCACTGCAAACAGTATTAATTAAAATGTGAGGCATGATTAATCAGATGAAAGCAAAAGAGTGCTCATCACAATTTAAAGCTCTGCAGATGCGTCGTTTACGGACTTATTTTGCTTTATTTCACTTATCCAAAAAAAATTTTGTTTTTAGAAACGATTCGAAGGAAGTGGTTTTGCTAAATAAGGCATAAGTCCTGTCTCCATGACGCAAATTAGAAGGAGGATATAATAATATGTATAGATACAACATGAAGCATATATAGTTATGCCTACACGAAAGTTGTTCATTCTTTCATTCGCAAAAACTTAAGCTTCCACCGAACTTCTTATCTCATCACATTTTCAACGTGAACCACTTTCCCTTAAAAGCAAGCGTTTTATATGGGCTGGATTGCTATAAAAAGTAAACATTTTTATACTCGCCATTATTCCCGTCACTACCATCGCATGAAAACAGCGACAGACATTTACAACAGAAATGAATCATAAAAATTCATATGGATCTAAGAATACTGCGGAAAAAAGGAGGGGAAAAGGACGTTTTGAAAATTTGTGACTTCAAATCTTTTTGTCTTAGCTCTCAAAGTCCCAAATTATTATATTATAAAATAACAATTTAAAGTGCAGCATATAAAATGATTTTCCTCGTCCTTTTTTTCTGACAAGATTGCTTGTCTCTTTGATTGTGCTCCGTATTTACGAAATTTTGACTTGGCTAAAGTACTTATTCCGTATTTAATTTTCATTCAATTTTATTCTAATATCAATTTGTTTGCTCACGGATACTATATTCACATTCTCCTAGAATTTTACTATTCTGAAAATATATTTTATTGAAAAAATCGTAGTTTTGTGTGGTCTAATAGAAAAGTGTGCGAGGACTTTTGGTTTTCCTCTCCACTTAAAAGGGAACGAAAAGAACATTAAGAATTTGAGAATTACATCGTTTCCTTTTTATTTATGAAATCGCATCAAATTATCTACTTTAGCTCACGAACTCCTCCTGCTTCTTCAGTTTTAGCATATTATGCATACTTCAGTGGATTATCCTTTAGGGTTCAGGAAACCCCATCGTTTAACTTTTGAGACATATACCTAAGTATGTATATTAGATTCTATGGGTAATGTTGTTGGTATTAAAAATGGCACTTATACATCAGAATCTTTTCCCTTACGTTAAATATTCCTTTTTTCTCTCGAGGGGTCTCATTACTACCAATATCACAGTTGAAGTTACTTACCATTAAAGTGCAACCAACCCAAACCACCTATCCTTTTTTTCCTAGAAAAGTCTGAGAAACTAATCCACATAGTTCCCAGTTATGTGTGCTTAAAAGTCCATTTCCTTGCAATTTTATCTAAATCATTTCCCACAAATCTAAAGCCGTAGAGCTCACAATAAAACAATGAAAGTGATAACGAAGTTCACTTCATATAAGGAAGCTTGAGATTGGGTACTCATTCCTTTTTTGCACTTTGTCCGTTTTATAGTTGTTTTCTCATTTTGTTTGACTGTAAGTGGGTGTACACCAGACACGTCCCATTCCAGTTTTAAAAAGTTTTTGTTCTTCTTTCATATAATGTTTCTTTCCCAGAATGCATTTACTTATACTTACACAGATGTGATTCTTCGTGGGAGGAAAGAGAAAAATTTGTAAAAAAATAGGTTCCATATGACCTGTTCGGTCAGAATGAAAAGAATAATAGACCACATTCTCCTTTCTCTTCCGTAATTGGAGAAAATGTCTTTCCGAGTAGCTGTCCATTTTCACTTTTCATTTCACCAGAGAGCTCCATAATATTTACTCCTTGATTCCTCCACGTTTCTGACAGTTACAGTAGGGTTGCATTATCTACCGTGAGCTGACAACGCTTTGGAAATTATCGTTTCTGGTTGGTTTCAACCATCTAAATACCAGACACATCCTAAAATTATCCACTTTAAATGGGTTCCTATGGAATATTGTAAGTCTATTGTGATTGTGACTAAAATTGGTGATCAAAATACTACTGCAACATATTTATGAACATGTTGCAGTAGTCGTTTCATAGGTCGATAAAACCACTTATATAGAAGTTTCTATCCGTGGATTATAAAAGAAGTAAACGGATTTCCTCTTCGCTTGCTCCTACATCTTAATTTATATATACTAGAGAAAGTATCTATCTTTGTTCGCTGAGTATCGAAAGGTGTGTTCCACCAAAAGTAAAATAGGCTTGAGAATCGAGCAAAGTTGAAATACGTGTACACGAGTTATTACTCCGGTAAAAAAAAGTGGAGGGGACAGCAGACATTTCATTCTCGCAGGAAATTAGTCTCTCCTTTTATGTTGATAATGCTGCTGATGAGTTGGTGAAATAGGCCATCAGCGTTTAATTATTACTTAGGTTCCCAACATTCGTGGACTCTTCAATTCAGTTCATTTCATTATATTTTTTTCCTGCTAAAGGGAAAAAGCGGTATGCAGTAACGGCATGGCCACCGCTTAATTTTGTCTTAATGAAATTCATTATGACCTGGAGGAACACCATTTTCCTGTCTCTTAAGCAGTTTTCCCAGACCTTAACTGAATTTTGATTGGCAAAGCCGGTGCAGATTTATCTCAATGAATAAAAATTGTCCAAGTAGCCACATTACTCAACCAAGAAATGCAGTTGTACTACTTTGTCTATCGTGTATCCTTTACGCCCTTAGCTACAACTTGTGATTGGTACGTCCATCACTTTCTACAAAAACTCCGAATGAGGGATGATTGGATGCAGATGAAGTTGATAACCTACTTCACTATTTACCATAAAACCATCAGAAGAACCTATATAGCTCACAGTCGTCTTGCTTAAAATTGAACGTGAAGAGAGCTAGTGAATACGTCTGGTTCTTTGGGTCTCTCTCAAATCTGACTAACGCGTTTTATTCACTGCACGAACGGTAGTCAGTTTTATCTGATTTGCCAAAAGCTTTTGATTTTACTACATTGGTGGCCATGACTAAATCCTTTGCCCTGCTGATGTCATATTTCACCAAACTGTCATTCTTTTTTATGTGAATCCATCGTCAATGGAATTCCATGGAACCAACACGTTTTCCTAGTTTAACAACTGCAATAAAAGCAATTTTCCTTCTTAGTCCCTCTCAATAAAACTGACAATCCATCAATAAAAACTCGCAGTCTTCATGTAATATGTGGACTGGTGATGCGTCAAAGCAATCGTCAAATTTACGATATCATCAAACTAAAAAAACTACAGTTGGTTGCATCACCGTCAACGACCACCAACACCAATAACATCAAACAAATTTCCAGAACATTCACAAGCTGGTCATCATCATCATCCTAACATCGACATCGCAATCATCGTCAGTTCGCGTTCGTTCCAATATTATTATTTCCCGTAAAACAGCATTTACTGCTACTTACTCCTACTATTCACATACTCTTGCATTGTGTGGGGGTGCCACAAAAAAAGTTACACCTTTACACGCCGTTCAATCCACAAATCGATCTGTTTTGATAAATGAATTCTTGATGAGTTACACAGTTTTCTTCAAAGAAAAATGTCTGTCCATTTTCTTTTTACTGTTGTGTTGAGTAACTTTCACTAAAATCCTATGTTGTGTTTCATTTTTTCCCAGACATAAGGTAAATGGGAGAAAACCCCTCCTTCTTTTGTACTTTTAGTAAACTTTAGCAAGGCTAGCAATAAAAGCACCCACTACCACACTACCACCACTGGTTTCTTACTCTTCAAAAATTCCGTTGAGATTGATAATAGATGTGCTGAAACACTTTTGACTTGGCTTATATGCATCACCTAAAAAAACAACACGAACAAATCTTTGATGCATGTATGAATGCTTCATCATCATCCGTTTCTTCCTCCTCCTCCGTCATTCGTTTCAGTTTCCTTCATTCCATATATATGTTTTAGTGGTTGAGCTATAAAGCCTTTTGGGAATTTACTACTTGGCTTATTCACCAATGTTTACCAAACTTTAAGAAACTGAGGCGAAAGAGGAACCCCCTGGAAAAAATATATATTAACTCTATATCTACCTCTGGTTGATGCTCGTGAAATCGAATAGCAAACATGAATACTTTTGCCTTTTTCTGAAATTTACTTCTAGCGCAAGTAAATTCTTGTTTCAACAACCGTAATATCCATATTCCATGCTCTTTTTATTTGGCTGTCTGCTGACAAGCATATAAGTGATGCAGACATGTCCTACATAGAAAAATATCCCTCTATATCCTTTTATCACCAACACCAATGCACATGTATGAATCATTCTAATCTAGTGCTCCAGTTGTACCAATTCCAAGAAATTCCTACTTTTTTGGACGTTTCCTCCTATATTTCCGTTAAATAGTCATATCTCTTGGCGAAACGATTCTGCAGCAAATTAATAACTTGCTGTTAAATGTAACGCGTTTGATTACGTAAAAAGCCTGACGGATTATTGACATGGTTGGAAAACGCGTAAAATAGATTTACAGCATTTCAAGCGCACAGGATGAACACAACAACCAAACCAGAAAACCTTCTTTTCTGGGGGTTATGTCTAGTTCCTATTGACGTTTTGGATAATGCTTCACCTATAAAATATGAGACCAGGAACTGGCTACTTGCAAAAAGCGACAACGTGCCCTCAACTTCAATACTTCTCAACTTTTTTTTACTATTATTGTCCCTATCGGAATCTAATCTCTACGCAATAAAATCTTAAGTATGAATACAATACAGCACAAATTTTTCTATTCTCATGGGCACTTGAATGCGACATAAAGTTATCCTCTCTTTCTTCCTCTTTCTTTTATATCGTGCCCACAACCGTCTTTTGATGTAGTTGTTGAGGATATAAACAGGAAAAGGACAGTTATGACAAGAAAATGGAAAAAGTGGGAAGTTCTGCGAAAGAGTAGAGAGCATATAGCATCTTGTCGGGGAAATAGCAATGACAATGACACACTTATATTTGTATAGACAGGCCTACACTATCATACACTGAGACTGAGATGTGAGATGTATGTATTCTCCCACACACCCTCTGCGAAAGAGGAAAAACTTTATTTATTTTGATGTTGATGGAAAACGCCAGAGAATGGATGGAGTTTTTAAATCACCCCTGAAAAAACACTATTTTTTGGAAGAATACACTCTCGCTTTTCAGTATGCCCTAGGGAATCCGATTGAAAAGAGAAACAGGGGGAAGTAGCGCAAAATACAGTTGCACTCGTATTTACGCGTACGTAATATGTCAGTAGATGAGCAAAATATATACATAAATACTTATAAATGCTCGAAGGAAATATAGTTAGGTAATATATGTATGATATCGTGGTTAATGGTCGTGATGGAGGTGTGACTGAAAGTGCTAAAAAATATATGCACAAGTTTTCATGTATCTATGTATCAAGTAGGAAAAGGGAATCGCTTTCTCGCTAATGTATGCAAAAAGTAAGTACATCGTACTTAACGTTTATGCAATCTTATTTCTTGGGAAAAGTAAAAAACTGAAATAAAAACGGAAATTTGTCGATGTGACGGAAGCGTTTTCCTTATTCTTGCGGATATTTTATCCTACTTCTTAGTATGCTTGGTAATTTACAATATACAACTTAGGTACTTTGGCTTTTCCTACCTTTTGCCCTCAGACCGCGCAAAGAAATACAGAGAATTTGAGAGAACTTTTTTTTTGTGGAATGCTGCTCTTCTTCGGAGATTCTGCCAAATATATTTGTTGTAAATAGCATCCATTCAGGTAAGTAAATGTATAAAGTTGTGGGGACAATAAGAAAGTATTTAATGTGCATGTTGTACTCTATTTTGTAAATAAAAATTGAACTTTTTCCCACACAAGTTGCCCCATCTTCCTCGAAGAGAAAGGAAGGGAGGTGCATTGCAATCTAGAGTGAATCAAGTAAGGAAACTACACAAAATGCTGAATGAGTCGCTCTTTGTGTGGAGCAAAGTTTATCTGTCTTTCCTTCCCGTAACAATGACAAGTAAGTTTCGAGACAGGAAAACAAACTTATACAGCTAGGATACTTAAATATATGTAGGAACTACATTTTCTTGCCGAAAGGAGGAAATTCCTCGGTGAATTTTGGTGGTGTGTGCTGCTAAAGAAAAAAACGCGATAAATATCGACAACGTAATACGAACAAATTTACAAAAATATGTTCGCCTTGTTTGCTATCAAGCAAAAAATATGTTTCAGGGTGCAGCACATAATTTAAAAGAGATATCGCGAAAAGAAGAATATTTTTTGTTGGTTTTCTGGAGGGAATGATAGTGTGCAAGCACCATTAATAATAAGAGAGATGACATGGTTCAAGTTAGTCTGTGTAAATACTACATTATTACACGTCTATACTTAAAACACAATAGTACGTCAGTAATAAACTTGCCCTTTTATGCAATTACACATTCGCTCGTGTAATGCCACATCTGCATTTTCTTGGAAATGGTAAACATTAGAAAATAAGGATGAGTGTCTTTTTTTTAAATCCTGTATTGTAAAGGTTTAAATGTTTTGTCACATTTTATTTGATAGCCCAACCGAGACGTTTGATTGTCTTCATGAATCAGTCGGCAAACCTTTTTTACGTACATGACAAGCGTGACGGATAGTTCTGGACAACAGCTTAATCGAGAGCGATTACTTTGCATAAGAAAATGTGTCTATAGTAAAGGGTCGTACCAATGAAACAAAAAATATTACCAAAGGCAAAGAAAGAAGAGAGTAAGTTTGTGCACGTGCTCTTCTAAAATACAATATTATTTGAATAAGGAGTAGCACGTAAACGTTTAGAACTCGATAGTATTCAACTTCACGATATTAATCCAATATGGACAGTGAAAATATCTTGCAGAATGAGTAGGCATAATATGAGACCACTGCACGGGGATGGTCACAGGTGTAGTGAAGTGAGAGAAGAAGAGAAAGAAATATATTCTTTTTGTGAGCAGAGCGTGACAGTAGGAAAAGGAGAAAAAAAAACTGAACTGTTTACCTCTGCAAAAATACTTTTACCTTTACACCTCTTTTTGTGTGCGCTGCTGAAAACGCTCATTCTATATATGCTACGTGTTTCGTTTGTGGTTTACTTTATTATTATTTGATAAAAAATAAAATTCTTATTGAACTGTGTATGCCGACTAATGCCCAATAAAGAGTACGTGCATAATAAAACAAGTCATACCTACCATGTATGGATGTATTTGGGTCGGTGAATGTGTTACTGAAAGGGAGCCGGAGAGTGGCAATAATTCGTTAAAAAGAGGTCTCCACAAATAGAATGCACCAATGTTTCCACCATCAAAATAGTCCTTATGCATGGTCACGCGTTCACAAGGAAAAACATTGTCCCAAAGAATATTTTCCGTTTCTACTTAGGATTCACGAAGGAGAAAATAAAGTGTTCAGAAAGAAGCGACGTGAATGCAGACTAATGTAGGAGGTTTGGGTCATATCTTTCATGCTTTGAAACATCAGAGTGAAAAATTCGAGTGTTCCGGGGGTCTTCATTTTAAAAAGTATATGTTTTGTTTGAAGTTTTTAACACTGGCCTCTTATCTTGAATAAGCGGGCCCACTACTGTATATTCTGCCATAGATACTGAATCATACATGCGGTTTTATAAAAATCACATTATGCCAGAAACGCATAAAAACTAATGAATTAAAAGCATGCATCCAGCATACTTAAAGAAAACATGGAGAAATTCGAATGGGATGACTTTTATGAATAAATATGAAAAGGATTGCGCCATCCCATTTTGGTTTTTAATGAGAAACGAATTTTAATAGTAAAAACGAAAAGCGCTTCTCAACTTTCACAAACCTCGACTATTTCAAAGATGCGTGGCAAAACACCCACATGAAACAACTGAAGCGGGAAAGGCGGATACTAAAAATGGATGTTTTGCAAGAATACCTGGCTGAACCAGACGAAGTCGGGGGAAGAGTTTTTCAAGTGATCCCATGCTTTTGCTGATTGTTACATTTGCTATTTTCTATAGAATTCGAATACAAAATTATCATCAAAACGTAAACTTATGAAGCAGCGAACGTCTGACGTTTGAACAAACACCGAAAACAGTTTCAAAACAAATTCAAACAGTATACAGAACTGACTGAGAAAATATTTTCGTACTAGCAATACCTATGCCCTTATTATTAAACGTGTTCACTCGAGGAGGAATACAAATATAATCCCGTGGAAGAAAGTGTATCATCATAGTACATTCATTGATCTGAATTTAATGCCCCGCTCGATGAATTACTTTAGTTGTCTGAATCCAACCTTTATTTTTCCATAGTTCATGGATTAAGGAAATGGGAAATACATGAATACATTCTGTAGCAAAGATAGAGAAGTGTTTAAAACGTGTTCTATCTTCCATCGAAAAGGTAAATCTACCTATTGTCAATAAAATGATAACTACATACTCGCCTTTATTCATTTCATTCATGGTGAGCGAGAGACATCACGTCCTTTCTATACTTTCCCCTTATCATCCTCCACCTCCCTTTCTTTCTTCAATTCAAGCTCAGTAAAAGTAATAAAGGGTAGAGTTTGCAAGCTCTGAGAGACTTCCCGAAGCAAAAGTTGTTCAAAAAACAATAAGGCTCTTTTTCGAAGACAGATGCGAGATTCGCTCGTGCTTTCAACCGACGAGTTCTACTCTCCCTCCCTTAAATCATTATTACTTCGCAGGTAAAAGTACACATTTCTCTGCTCTGCTTACGCTCATCCACTCATTGTTTCAAGGGACTAGAGGAATATTATGTAATAATGGGAAATAATGCAGAGAAAGCGAGAAAGCAGAAGCATTTGTTCGTTAGCAAACACAAACTGAGAAGGAAAATGAAGCTTACCATGCAGAAGTTTATTGAGGTGGCTTATGGTAAATATTCCAACCAGTTTAAACTGAGGTAAATCAAGCTTCTTGTTTCAATCTCAAAGTTGCTCCAGGAACAATCGCGCCTGCTGCTGATAATGCGACTGATGAGAACGCAAGTTGCTGCAAGATAACCTGGTTGGGATGATGATGATGATGATTATGAAGTTGTTGTTGTTGTTGTTGATAGAAGTAACAAAAGCTGCACATTTCCCCAGTGTCTTTTTGCTCTAAAAAATGTAAAAAAAAAAGAGATTCGCCCTGAGATGCTGGGAAAGGACAAGTGTACGCTGTTTAGATGATGCTGAGTTGTTGGTTGACGAAAGTAGAGACGCTGATGATGATCGTGATTGTGATGATGTTGGTGATGATGAGCATGTTGTTTTTGATTCTGATGCGAACGTGTATCTGTAGGCGATGGGTATCTACATCATCCCCGTTTTAAGTAGTAAAGACAAAAATTTCGATGAAAAATCCTTTCCTCTTTATAGACGTCTCTTTTAATTTTTATGCATTTGTTAGAAACTTAAGATTGTTTGATTAAGATATGGCAGCCTGTGCGAATAGGTATCGCCTGAAAAAGCTACACTTTTGTGTGCAAGAGCTATGCGTAAACTATCTACTCCGAAAGGGAAAAGTTTGTTATGCCATTCTTTCCTCTTTTGATGAGCGTCACCGTCTCGATGTTCTATTTACCGTCACATTGTTTTATAATGTCACTTTCATTATTTTCTCTCTTCAACTTCTTACGTTGTCTTACGGACCATTTCAGTTTTTCAATCTAATATAGTTATCAAATGAGTAAACATGAAGGAAGAGAAATATTCCTAAAGTTGAGTAAAGAATGATGCTCTGCTTTTCCAACCGATTTTTTTTGTTTAATGCTGCTGCCTTGTTTATTCAACTTTTTTGAATAAATTATTTCCTTTCAGAATATTGCTCAATGGGGCTTCCTCTCTGTGGAATAAAAAAAATACAGAATGAACGATTTAGTAACTGATGTCGAAAATCTTTTTACAGCATGTTGTGTAACAAATAACGCTAACTTGTTCTGCAAGATTTTAAGTGAGTCATTGTTCATTTTGTAGATGTATCTATATGGCCTCTACGTAATTTTTTTTCCGAATTATGTGTTCGGCGGCTTTGTTATTGTTTTAATGTATGAAATGTGACTGTCTGGAAAGATCATCTACTACGCATTCAATGGTCGTTTTGTGTCATAATTAAAGTTGAATTATAGCAATGAAGGTTTGGCAGGTATCAAAATATTTATCTAGACGGATGAGGGAATACTTACGTTTATGATAATGCTGAGGAAGAGAATCTCATTTCAAGTAAGAAAATTATGACAATAAAAAACAACAAAGGAAACTACTATACAGGTTTGCCTTTGATTGAATCAACTTTACTTGTGAACAATTTAAAAATTCTTCGACGAAAAATCGGGAAAGCGAGCTGAGTAAATGGGAGTTTTAAACTAGAGCAAACCCACACGCAACTGCTTATTCCATTAGAACACTTTCAGAATCTTACAAAATGCGTGGGAAAATGGGATATGGTTCATGGAAAAAAATCGAATTTATGTATATTTCCCTCAGCGTAGGATTTTTTCTTTCCATATCAAGCATTTTAAAAGGTACTCAACAACGCATCAATTGAGTAAATTGTAAGAATGAGTCAAGAGCAACGCTATGCAATTTTGTTTAAATTTAAACTTGTCATTGTTAATGAACGGATGAGACACGTGAGTGGGGAAAACTGAAAGTATCCCAATGGATTTAAAATTATTTTATCTACAATTTCCGTCTCCGCCTACCTTTTTTTTAGAGAGATCAGTGCTGCTCGCTGAAAACTTGGCTTGCGTCGATAGGAAAACACTGCTACTGTTACCTAATAATAGGGAAAACTCATTTCGTATAATTGTTTCTTTATATCGAATCTTAAGAGAGTTCACGAGTCAGTGGCATCGTCTTCGTAGTAATCCCTTTGGAATTAGAAACGAAACTAGTGTAATTGATAAAGTAGGAAGTTAACGAGAAAACGAGCACTTTAATTTTTTTGCGTGTTAATAGAGTTTATATCTCCTAGTGAGATCACTATGAACGTGTGTGTTTGTGAACCTCCAGTTTTGTCGTGAATGATGTAGTAGAATATTTTGTGTGAGGGTAATGCTACTGTTTTTTGAATGGTGAAGCTATTTTTTTTCCTCCCAGGCCAGGTAAGTATTAAAGTAAGTGAAATGTTGCCTGTCTCCCTTGCAGTGTTGTGCCCTAAAGGTTGGAGAAACAAATGCTACCTTTACTTGGACGTGTAGTACGTACTGACTAAATAAGAAAAATTGAATTTGGAGCTTCGAGAGTGACGGAGAGAGAGAGTGTCGAGTCTGGGTTTCTACCACTGTCCGGTGAAAACTGAGCCCACTCTCGGAAAATCACCAGTGCTTTAAGCAGTTCTGAGCATGATATGAGAAAAAGGGAAAGCGAGAAAGGATAACAGAATTTGGGAGATTGACGAACTGGGAAAAAGGCAGGGATACGCACATAGAAAGGAAAAGAAGAATAAAATGGAGTGAGAGAGAGAGAGAGAAAGAGAGGGAGCAGAAAAACGAACTTACAGAAAAGCGATAGCTTTCTCATGGAATCTTTGTTCTTGTTGTGTGCTCTTAGAGCCGGATGAAATTTTCGCTCACAGTATGTTGTATGCACAGCGAGAGAAGGCGAAGGCCTTTTGACTGTTTTAAAGTCATCCTTTAGAGCTTGTGATTCCTGGGGATTTTACAAGGCTTTGTGAGATTGAAAAAAGATATGATGATAGCATGTCACCACTTTTGATGGACACTAAACAGTAGAGGTTTATTTCTATGATCCAGAAACATTGAATTACAGGTTCATGTCACAATTTCTTCCATGCAATTACTGATGCAATGCCATAGTTAAATCAAGCATACCTATCCAAAACCCAGGAAGACACATTAGTTATTATTATTATTATTACATATAGTTAGCAAAGAATTGACTTTGACGTGTCCGTCTGTACGTGTGCTCGATAAATCGCAAAAGAAAATCAATCGTAATTTGAAAAAAGCTCCGTGAATATTAATTCATATACCCATAACTTACGTCATTTAGCAATATTGATCCAAAGTCATCGATCGATTTCAGCAGGGTCAAAATGAGATCACATAAATTTTGTTTTAACTGTAGCTAAATCAGAAATCCTTAAAAACTGATAGGTCCGTTAATTTAAAATTTTGCAAATTTAAGGAAACGGGGACCATAGTGATTTGACTTTCTTTCAAGCAAAGGAATTATTCGATCTCTTTCAAATCGAGAGAAGTGTGGATGAACGGTTGAAAGAATAAGTGCGTAAAATTATTTTCCTTGACAAATAATGGAAATTGGGATACTGTAGTTGTAATTGAAACTATGTCCTCTTGAGTAAATTCAGTTAACTTTTAAGTCTTTTTAGCTACGTACTTACAATTATTTAACAGCTTTATTGAGGTTGCACTTGATGACATACTTCCTTTTGTCACACTGGGCATGCCAACTAAATTTACTTTCAAAGTACATAATCCCTGTTGGGCTGTTGGGACAACATTACTGGCTATACTACTGACTTTTACCATGTTGTTTTGTAAGGTTTTTGTGTAAGGTTACAACTGTACGTTTCATGTACAGTTAGTTGTAAAGGTTTCATAGTAGTAGACACATTTTTTTAAATTCTAGGTATAAANATCCCTGTTGGGCTGTTGGGACAACATTACTGCTATACTACTGACTTACCATGTTGTTTTGTAAGGTTTTTGTGTAAGGTTACAACTGTACGTTTCATGTACAGTTAGTTGTAAAGGTTTCATAGTAGTAGACACATTTTTTTAAATTCTAGGTATAAAGGAAAAGAATGAGCACATTGTGAACAGCAATAGAATAAAGTTGGTTGAACTTTAGTTCAATGTTATATTTATGCAATTGGGAGACGACGATTTCATGCTCAACTGCTGAAAAATTAAAAGAAACATATTTAATATGTCTATTATTACTTATGGTTAGTTGGTACTGGTTTAAGAAAATAGTTTTCAAATAAAATTTAAACTAATTTCTTTATGATAAATATTTCTTAATTCTAGATCACATATCATTTTTCTCTTATCGTTAGAATGATGCTTAACTTTTAAGGGATGGATAAATTTATTGAGGTTCAACTCAAACTTTTCCATTTTTACATACCACTTTTACTGGCATCTTGTGAGTCTCCTGGATCATTTGACACAGGCACAATCTGTGACACTCCAACCGAGATTTTTAATAAACCAGATACTCTGATCTCGAGTTATATTTGAGCCTATACACAGTACCAAAATTATTCAATCATTTGGCCAAGTCAATTAATTGTTAGTCAGTACATATAAAAATTTATCAGTCTTTTCAGGATTCAAATCCCTTATAAATGAATGGGAAACAGGGTACTGTAGAAGAACTTGCTCATTTATTCATCCATTCCAATCTCAACCATCTTTAACTCCCGTAAGAAATTGAATAAATTAAGTGAACAGCTGAAGGTTTGATTACATTTTAACAAAAATTTCTGACTTTTCCACACTGCTTTGAATTGTAGTGACGAATAGAAAACGTAACATAGGTATGAAATTTCTAAAACTCATACTAGGACTATTCTAAAACTGACGATGAGAACATGGGGCATTGTGAATCTGCCGTTATTGTATCGAGAAGTTATTGTATTTTCAATCACTTATCATAATTCTCTGGTGATAAAAGTAATTCTTTTTGATGAAACGATTATATCTGTGAAATAATTGACACAATGACTGGCATGAACAAAACCTTTCCAGAACCAAACCAAAAGCAATTTTCAAAATATCATATAAAGTGTTTTTGATTACGCATGGCACCATGTAGTCTCGTTTGACGTGCCTAGGCATGCCTCCTAAAATCCGCCCCAGACTAGGTATATACTTAAAACAACCCAGATTATTTTCTCTTTGAGTTGGCGTTAGTTAGAAGGGTTGCTCAGAATTACAAGAAATTATAAAATTGGATTAGTGCGCTTTATGTACTGTTTCGTAACCAGATACAATCTCAATTTCTTAATTAGAATTTTAGCAAAGCTTAAAAACAGTTGTAAACATGTGGCTGAAGAAGATAATTTAGTTTAAAAAGTATGTATTTGATACTAAAATAGAATTCACAAAATATTGTTTAAATCACTTTAATTAGTACAACTTATGTCAAGTCACATGCAATCTGTAATGTAAGCTACTTTTCTCCATCAGTTTCTTTGTATGACGGTAACGATACCACTAACACTAACTACATAATTCACAATACTTAACCTAGTTTCAGAGACTTCCCCGAATGAGACATCAAAAGTTACAAGTTCCTTTGTAAGAAGCTATCCTATCCCACTTATCATGAAGCTATCAGACGAGTGTTTATATGCTCTTGATATGTCCGTCCGAGCTCTTGAAAGACCTTACCGACTGGTCTGAAATTTAGAATAAAGGTATCTAAGTATTTTCTGGTGCTGACAATGAGGATGACTAGCGTTTTCCGGTCATCTACTAAGGGTCGGAAGTAACGGTTAATTTATTCATACGAGGACTCAAGCCCTTCAAAATCGACTGAGCAACTTATTGTAAAGTCTCTAATTATTTATACTTACGTAGCTTAATTTACATCTTTTTTAGCTCTTGACCGTTAATGGTAGTTTGTGGTTTTCAAAGAAATTTCAAAAGAAAGAACAAAAGAACTCTACAATTATGCAGTTATAACCTTCATACTAATTTGTAACCGATAGTTGTTTCAACCGCTTTATTTTTCGTATTATCTGGAAATAGACCATTAATTTCAAATAAGATTTGTGCTTCAAATAAGATTTTTAATAATTTTTGTCATGATTTTTCTAACATGAATATACAAAAAAAAGCTTGCTTGAAAGGGAAATCTTTTGCTTTGCCTGGAGCTCACTTAAATAGAAACTAGTCAATCAATTCTGTCAATTAATGCAGATAATTCACTTTTAAGGTGCACAAAACTTCAGAAAAATTCCACAAAACGCTAAATGCCACGTAGGAAATAAGAAATAAAGCAGTTAAAACATAAGATACGTAGCTGCCTTATTTTAATATTGATTAAAGAATTTGAGAAAGAGTCGTAAAAATGCGGTTTTCCTATGGCATTTGTGCCGAAATTCCATATAGTCTCAAGTCGCAGTATTTAATACAAAGTAGTTCCTGGCTATATTGTATTCACTGATGTTATATGATTGTTGAAGCCGCATAACTGAAAATAGTTTGAAGAGCATGAGCAATAGCATGAGAGCAATCACAATATATATGATATGATCCATTGAAAAAACTTCACCTATTTTTTGCCGTTGACTATTAGAAATTCTAAAGTAACATCTTTAATCCGTTGTTGAAGGGCTTCCGATTGAGCTATCATAAGTCATATGTTGTTATGTATTTGAAAAAAAATCAACCTTTGATCCTACCTTTAATAGTTGACCTAAATTCTAAAAAGTTATAGGTTGTATTTGCAGTTTTCAGTAAGGAATCGTTCTTTCAAATTTGAGTTCAATCGGTGACATCTTTAAAAAGTTATCGATCTGCCAGACAAACAGACACATGGAAATAAAGCTGTTAAAATAGCGATAATGGCGTAGCCGAGGGTTATAGACGACAAAGTCGTCTCAGAATACTATTATATTGTTTCTCAAGCTCTTTCCATTTGGTCCCACGAATTTTTCTCGTGGAAGTCATGAAAGCTTGCATGAATGAAAAAAGTTTGAAAAAACCTGTCGAATGAGCTATTACAATCTATATTACATGAAAAAAGTTTTAACCGCCTGCTGCCGTTGACGGTTAACAAATTTCAAAAACTAAAATAAAATTTATGCTCCGTGTTTGAGGTCAATCGGTGACCTCGTTCGAGAGTTATCGATCGGACAGAAGGTCACGTCAATCTCAATACTAGCTCAGCTACGTTCAGCTACGTAATAAATACCAATACTACGCTGAAAGTCTCTAACGATGGAACAATCCGAAGTGCAAATCCGGAATTGACAAGCTGAATTTTGCAAAATATGCACCACGCGTAAACTTGACCGTATGCAACACAAATAAGCTCATCCCTCGAATTTGACCGTTAATTTTGAAAATTGCCATTTAAAAAGAAATTTAAAAATTTTCTTATGGAATTTTAAAAAAAAACATGACCGTATGCAACACAAATAAGCTCATCCCTCGAATTTGACCGTTAATTTTGAAAATTGCCATTTAAAAAGAAATTTAAAAATTTTCTTATGGAATTTAAAAAAAAACGGGAAAATTAAAGTGACCAAAGGGGGGACCCTTACCTCCTTTTTAAAAAGTGGGGTAAAATGAAAAAAGTGTAAATGCAGAATGGAAATCTCTAAATTTTGGGCAAAATCAATGTGGGTATGTAGGGAATAATGATTTAAAGGCTTGTAGCACATTTTTTAAAACATTCATCCCAAAAAAAGATTTAAAAAATGCAGTTTTGAAGTAAGTAATTTTCAAAATTAGCGGTCAAAACTGAGGGGTGAGCTAATTCACTTTGCACACAATCATGTTTACCAGTGGTGCATATTTTGCGAAATTCAACTTGTCAATTCCGGGTTTGCACTTCGGGTTGTTCCATCGTAAACCCAAGTGACCATAAATACGAAAGAATGTTTATAACTTTTAATTGAGCATTTGAATTCTATAATGTGTGATATCCGCTTTTGTTGCTAGCTTTGAAGCGCCTCTTACACTTTACAATTAGCAAAATGTTTTCTGATTTCGGATGAAATGTTTGTTTGTCTCTGTCGTTCGTTGTTCTGCATCCACTCCGGTTTAGGTAGCATCTTGGAACTGAAAGTCTGAATTCTGATTTCGAATGTAATTGAATTAATTAAGGATTTCAAAAAAAAACATCGAAATAAAAATCAAATTTACATGCTTAATAATCAATTCTTTTCCAAACCTTCAAAATACATAAATATTTATTACGTTTTTTAAACTTTCAGAGACAATTGAAGACTCTCAGTCCTTCTTATCCAATTTCTTATGGATGTGCCCGATCTTTTTAAATTCAAAATTAACATTGTTCATTAAATTGACATTCATTTTTATAAATTCTGTTTTCATATTATGAGAGAGCATGTCGAAAATGATATAAATCCGTTAAGCATTTTTACCATTACTTTTTAAATTTAAAATTAACATTGTTCATTAAATTGACATTCATTTTTATAAATTCTGTTTTCATATTATGAGAGAGCATGTCGAAAATGATATAAATCCGTTAAGCATTTTTACCATTTCTCCCTTCGACGAGCCAAGAAAAGTGCAGTTATTTAAAAAATCTGGATATCATAGGTAGACACTCTTTCACGTCTGTTTCGTAGTGCTGATTATATGATTATTTTTTGTGTCAATTGGTTCTGCAGGAAGGTGGGAGAGTACTCCTAAGTGCTTTAAAACACAAAATTGCATATTTTTACTAACGTTTTTGGGTTGATTTCGGGTTTTCTTGATGTGCACTACACGTAGTGCTCAGTGCTCACCCCTGACTCAGGGTATTATATAGCATTTATATTTATTTAAATGAGGCATGTTTTATTTGCGAAGTGCTAGAAATACTCAACGGATGTATATAGTTTTCGACATGCTCTTTAAATGAAAATAAAATTTTAAAAAATCGTGCCGTGAAGCGTCGTCTCGCATTGTGAGCAAGAAATCCATAGAAAAAAAATTAGGCTGGATTCTCAACCGAAATAAAAAGCTGTAGTCGCACAAGTTTGTGAAGAGAAAGTGAAATGTGACGGTGAAATTTTGTGAACGGGCAAGCCTCAAATTCCATCTCTTGTCTTTCTTTACTAATACTCCAGCTTTATCAAAATTCTTAACATATAGTTCATCGTTCTAGATGGAGCATCAGCAGTTTCTTAAAGAGAATGTTCAGGCGTTTTGCCGTTCTTTTACCAACATATGTACATAC